>JAFMOD010000234.1:1321631-1396206 GCA_019802435.1 Corydoras maculifer
TGGTTAGTATGTTCTCCTCTCAGCACTAGGGATTCCCGGTTCGAATCCGCATCTGGCTGGAGTTTCCATGTTCTCCCCGTGTCCGCATGGGTTTCCTCCGGGTTCTCCGGTTTCCTCCCACAGTCCAAAAACATAGATCAAGTTTATTGAGTTCTCCAAATTGCCCCATATAGAGTGTGTATGTGTGCAAGTCTGTGTGAGTGAGTGTGTTCCCAGCGATAGATTGGCGCCCTGTCCTTGGTGTATCTGCCCAGCGCCCGAAACGTTCTCCCCTGGATGGGCATGGGGAACCCCCCCGCGACCCTAATAGAGGATAAAGTGGAAGATAATGAATGAATGAAAGGATTACAGTTAAAGCATGGTGTATTTTATTCAGACAGGACCAAACACACAGTTCAGCTGTTATCTTTATAATTTGGCGACCTGACCAACGGTAGGTGGACTTTGCTCGTTTCTATTTTTTTTTTTAATCCCGTGCCCTTTCATCCTAATTATCTCTCCCTCCAACCCCATGTAAAAAACATTAGTCCTGTTCTGCTCTGCTTAATGCTCGCTCGGCTGGGAGCTACAGAGTGATGGCCCCACTGTGGTCGGAGTGGAGTGCAAATCAGATATTCTATGCATCCTTAATTTCAAACTGCGCTTCGCTTCCTTAAAGACAAATCTGCCCGACTTCTAAAGGTTGCCTTTCAGTCACCGCGAGGCGTTACGTGACACTCAACAGGCGAACGGGTGGCGAGACCAAGTCGTGGTTTAATTAGAGAACGCATTAAAAGAGGTAAGGGGAGGAGGGGGGCATCATTAGCTCCCAAATAGCATTTTCCCGTGCAGGAAATTGCCTTGCCACCAAGGATGGCCCTGTTGCCTTATCTTTGTTCGGTCTACACTGAAGCCATGCTCGGGAGAAGAAGCGATAGCCCATGAAATGGCAGCATCCAATGGTTACACCAGCAAGAACAATTAATCAATGGCTCCTGGACACCTGGCGCGAGCAGGAGGAGGGGAAATGAAGAGGGAAGAGCTTAGACTTAATCTGTCCTCATTTAGCATTTAATGGCCTCATCATGGGCTCGAGCGGAGCCTGTCTGTCTTTTTTGTCCTACCTGTTCTTTCCTGCCGCAGAACATTTGTTCAGTCCTGCTTTTTCTATCTAGTGTGGATATTCGGCTCCCACAGAACACGCCTTCTATTGGATAAGGACCGGGACTTTTCATTCGGAAATCCCAAGCGCCGGAGTAGTTTACATTTCTTCTTTTTTTTTAGCCCATCAAGCCTCCACAAACCACACGGATAGTTCTTGCTGTTTGTGTGAATCATGATATTTCTGTTTTGTCTACACCAGGTTTATTTATTCATTAGAAGCATAGCAACATTCTGCAAATGTCACCACGCACCTCGGGCTCGCTGTCCAATCACAGAATACCGGGCATTAACACTAAGACAATGAATACTAATTCCCAGCTTGTTAACCTTCAGAATATTAAAGCTCTGCTGGATTTGGATGGTAATCAGAAAATTTCAGCTGTGTATGTGTGTGTGTGTATGTGTGTGTATGTGTGTGTGTGTGTGTGTGTGTGTGTGTGTGTGAATTCCGATGTGGGAAATGTGTAGCGTGCATGTTTATAGGAAACTTCTCTCTGCACCTCTGGAGAGAATAAATGAATCTTAAACAAAACACAGTTATATGTAACGTCTCTGTCATGGAATCATAGTCTGGACTCAATTAATTCAAAGTCATGTCCGTATACACACACACACACACACACACACACACACACACACACACACACGCTTCAAACACAGCTAATGCATGATAGGATTAATTGCGGATCATCCTGCTTTTAATCGATTGAAGGCCTATCTCATCTCATTATCTTCTGCTTAATCGGGCTGCTTAAGGGTTGCGGGGGGGATTGGGGGGGGGGGATTGGGGTTCCCCATGCCCATACAGGGAAGAACGCCAATCCATCGCTGGGCACACTCACACACAGGCACAATATAGGGGTCATTTAGATGGGGCAATTTATCTGGAATCTATATTTTTATATATAAAAAGACTGGACAGGAACCGGAGAACGCGGGGGAAACCCACACTGACACGGGAAGAACATGAAACTCCACCCAGATCAGGATTCAAACCTGGAACCCCAGCCACAACACCACTGTTTGATCTGTTTTTGTTCACACTGTGCATTAAACCAGTTTTATTAATTAATGTTAGCTTTTTGACAGTCCTAGTAATCCGACTGTCGTTCAGGTGGCCGACTGTATCCCGGAGTTTCACTTCAGTGGTTTTGTCCTGCAAAATTCGAAAACTACAGCCTTTAAAGAGGATTTCCTCCACATCCTAAAGCAAAGTATCCATTTCTGTGAAAACAGTCTAATATATTCGGCGTGTAGACAATATTTTGCGGGTTCACTTTTTACTCTCTGTCCTCCAGAAGCTCCTGTTTAACCGGCCAGCCTCCACTAAACAGCCCCTCTCTTATTTCCCTTTAAGAGGGAAATACCCAGGGTCCTCTCCAAGCTTCGCTAATGAGGGACTGGAGGAACTCTGAGGGCACTCGAGACCTCAGTGTCTGCATTTCTGAGACTGTGGGAACGCTTTCTTGACATAGCTGCGAGGAGAAAGAAAAGAAAGAGAAAAGAAATAGGTGTCCCACTAAAATGGTCCCAGTGTCAATGGAAGGTTATTGGATCGTGAGGCTAATCGCTCCTCCATCCCATTGACTGCCCGGTCAACAGTCCCCAACAACACAACGGTACATTGTCAAGCTCAGCAGCCTCTTCTGAGTCAGAATGCAGTTGGAATTTGCGTTTATTTAAACCTCGTTCTCTACAGATACAGTACGAGTCTAAAACTTAAAGGCGTTATCTGTTTCGATTCGCTGATTGACTGCTGCTCATCCAATTGAAGGAAAATAATGACCCGTTTAACAAATCCAGCTCGCTGGACCGGATCTAAAGCGTAAATGCAAAGCAGATGGTCGTAGAGATTCACACAATGAGATTTCAGAGGTGAATGGAGGATTAACCGTTGTCCGTTCGAACACATATCCGTTCATTCCTTCATTTTCCAAACCACTTATCCTAATTACAGAGCCAGGACAAGGGGGAGGGAATCTATTGCGGTGCGTAATGGGTAAAAGAGGGGAAAACACCGTTTCGACAAACACATCTGCACCAGTTTAGAACCTTCTGTTTATGCACAGACCACGGGAACAACACGGAACCCATCCACCAGCCAAATGAACCCAGGACCTTCCTGCAGTCAGGTGACATCACCACGGTGCACCACCATGTCACAATTTTATATGAAATCCACATTATCTTCAGAAGTGATACATGACCACGGGGTAATGGCACTAACTACAGTATGAGAACAGAAAATCCATATTAGATTGTTTTACATTTTGCAGTTTATTGACCACTTAAAAATGATTGATTTGGAACCGCGGCAGATACAAGCCATTCGTATTTTTATTGCTTTCCTGCCACGTCGCGACCCGGTTCTGCGTATCCCCGTGTGCCATTCCTAAATCCCAGCTTAAGCCACTGGAACATTGTTTCTTTTCTCACCTCGATCAATCCCACCATGGAAAATCGTGAGCCAGGCATCACGGCTGCAGGTTCTTTGGAAGGGATTTCAGTCGCTGCTTATTGCATATGGTTTGGTATTAACATTTTAAGCAGGGTGTTCCTCAGGAGGGACCAGATCCTCCATTAGGAGTTCTGAGCAGGAACTGAACCTCCGAGGCTTTGTGGATTAAGTTTCTCTATTTTGCACCAGAAAGCTCCGGGTCAGCAATTTTTTTTTTTTATTTTAAGAAAAAAAAAAAATGAAAAGGGTGATTCCTCATCCCTGTGGGTAACCATTTTGCGAAATAACAATCATTTTCCATGTCATTGAGATGATTTTGTCTTTCTTCTGCGCCTCCGTTTTAATAAAGTGTTCTCCCACTGAGCTCGGCCAAAACAAATGTCACGATTGTCATTAAAATTCCGCAGGAATGTAATGTTTTGGAGGATTTTCTTCACTTTTGTTTTGCACTCACTTCCTTTTTGTTTGGCGATCCCCTCGCACACTGTGCCGTTGTTAGGAACGGGGATTTTCCACTCGCAAACTTGAAGTCTAAGCCTTAGAAACACTGAAACGTATGATCCTGTGGTCACATCCATCTTCCATCTTGTTTAAGGCTGGGTTTAGGTCGAATTAGCTGCCCCCGAGTGAAAAGCCCATGCGTCACGGTTCTCCTGGTTCCCCCTCGATTCGCAGCCGCCCATCCACTCTGCAGGGAACACCGTCTACCGCTTTCTCCTACTTGTCTGCCCCTTTTTGAAACCCAGCCCTCGCACGCTGACTGTAATCTAAGTTTCTCTGTAGCGCTCAGCATTTCGAGGTCTCAGAGCGTCGGCGTCCCCCTCTGCGGGGTGGGTTCTGGCCCGGTGCATGCACGATAGGTCGCTTACAAGATTAGGGCTGCTAAACAACACTAATACGGAGGGCTCTGGCAGGAAACACCGAAGCCCTGTCGGCCATGTTTACGGCTGCACACACCGCTGATGATCTCATTTTAAAGCCGATTATCGTGCTACCATGGACACACGCGAGCCAGCGCCACAACAGTGCCGGGAACAATATTCATGTCACAAACCATCAGAGCGGAAGATTACTCCAAATTAGGCTGGGAGTCTTTAGGACTTAACTAGGAGATGATGTCTTGATAGTTGAACAGTGGTGGGTAAAGGCAAGCCCCTCCGTTCAGTCAAAGGGCTTAAGGACTTTAAATACTTCAAATAAAAGCAAAGATTAAAATTGCCTCTTGGGGAAGATTATATCTAGTGGAAAATCTGCCTGTGCAGTACACAGGATATTAAACAACATCTGATTTATATTAAAGAACAATAAGTATTTTTTAAGTTGTCGATGATGATGATGAGATCAGAACACAAGGACGCGCACCACCAACACAACACTGAGTGACACATACGGTATAGGTCAGGGGTGCCCACACTTTTCTGGCCCGAGATCTACTTTTCCATTGGACAGGTCATCGAGATCTACCAAGGTTAATCATTTTTTTAGGCTTTTATATTGAAACCTGTTTACACACATCATGTTAGTATTGGGGGGCACGTTGGCTTAGTGTTCGAATCCCAATCTGGGTGGAGTTTCCATGTTCTTCCCGTGTCCGTGTGGGTTTCCTCCAGGTCCTACGGTTTCCAGTTCTCTCCCACAGTCCAAAAATATGGATCAAGCTCAATTGAATTCTCCAAATTGTCCCATATAGAGTGTGATAGATTGCCCCCCCTGTCCTGGGTGTATCTGCCCAGCACCTGAGACGCTCTCCCCTGGATGGGCATGGGGAACCAACCCCCCACAACAACCCTAATAGAGGATAAAGCGGAAGATAATGGATGGATAGATGGATGTTAGTATTGTCGAATCAGCATAGAAAAGACGGCTTCAGATTTTCACAGGAATTGCAGCAAATATTATGGCGAAAACTTGGTTTTAGTGCTCCCAAACGACCAAACACAATGGAAGTGCAATGGCTACATGGTAAATCAAGCAAAGGCATTTTGAGTTTGACATTTCAAAAAAATATTCATCCTCTCATTCAAAATGAAAGTGATATTTTAGTTATTTTGGAGCGAAGTCCTTCACTCGTCTTGTCAGTCAAATAAAGAGCAAAATCCATCCATCCATCCATTATCTTCCACTTGTCCGGGGTTCGGGTCGCGGGGGCAGCAACCGAAGTAGGGAGACCCAAACCTCCCTTGCCCCAGCTCGACTGGAGGAACCCCAAAGCGTTTCCAGACCAGCTGAGAGATGTAATCCCTCCAGTGTGTCCTGGGACTTCCCTGGGGCCTCCTCCCAGCTGGACTTGCCTGGAACACCTCCCTAGGAAGGCGCCCAGGAGGCATCCTTACCAGATGCCCGAACCACCTCAACTGGCTCCTTTGGATGCGGAGGAGTTGTGGCTCCACTCCGAGTCTCTCCCGGATGACCGAGCTTGTCACTCTATCTCTAAGGTAGAGCCCAGCCACCCTGCGGAGAAAACCGGCCGCTTGTATTTGCGATCTTTCTCTTTCGGTCATTACCCAAAGCTCATGACCATAGGTGAGGGTCGGAACATAGACTGGTAAGAGAGCCATGCCTTGTGGCTTAGCTCCTTCTTCACCACAACAGACCAGTATAGGGTCCGCATCACCGCTGAGACCCGCGCTGGTCCGTCTGTCAATCTCACGCGCCATCTTACCATCACTCGTGAACCCCGAGATACTTAAACTCCTCCACTTGAGGCAAGATCTGATCCCTGACCCAGAGACGGCTCAGAAAATATCTAGTGTAAAAAGAAACAATCAATCAAAATTTTTTTTTTCAAACCTCCTTCCGGTCGATCGCGATCTACGTATTGAGCACCCCTGGTATAGGCAGTATTATACCTTTGTAGTTACATTCTGGAGTCTGTCTGTTCCTCCACATACTTTGTTAGTCCGCTTTAGTATGTTCTCTGATCAGGACCCCCGATATAGCAGGTATTATTTGGGTGGTGGATGATGGTACGAGTGTGTATGTACAGACCCCTGTATGTTCTGATTGGTGTTATGTTCTCTGTCCAGCAGCACTGCTGTGTCTGATGCACTCGTACCAGCACAACACACACTGACACACCACCCTAGATGAATCATCCACCACCTTAATACATATCGCTCATCGGAGAACATACCAAAGCAGACTAATAATGCATGTAGGGAAACAGATGGAATACAGAATGTAATGGAGGAACTACAGAAGCCATCTACACACATACCTTACAAGAGTGCATCAACACACACACACACACACACACACAGCAGGTGAGTCGATTACCCGCCTCATTTCCTCAGCTCCGCCTCCCGTTCGCCGGTGCCTGATCGATCATACAGTATTTGTTTTTTTTTTGATGCATTATGCTCAGATGTGACCTTTTCCAAACATCTGAAACTTTATGTGGGACTTTTTTTTGCCTGTTTGCTGGGTTTTTTATTAACTGTCCTGATCTTGTCCTGTCTTTTGTTTCCCAGCACTCTCAACAACAACAACATCACTCTCATCCCGCTGTCGAGCTTCAACCACATGCCCAAGCTGCGCACTCTGTAAGTACTGCAATAAAGCGCAATACAATCTCACCGACAGCACAACAACAGAGCTGCGCCACGATGAGCCTCGCAGACAATACAAACCCATGCGCTAAACAGAAAAGCCACACTCGCGGCGACACAAACTCCGGTTCGAGACTCTTCTCTGAGGTTTGGCGCTCAGCGGGGGGGCTCCGAGCTCGTCATCCCGACTGCGTGATTCTCAGACAGCTTGTCCAGGCGTCGCTGCTCTGGCTTGGTCTGACAAGATGGCTCCCCAACAAAACCTGTGTCACTGCACCACGTCCGTGCTGTCAGATTCGAACCACAATCAATACAAATCATCTTGCGGCAACAGACTCGCGCCTGAATGGATCCCATATGTGCTCACGCCTGGGTATTAGCATGGAGCGCGACGGGTTTTCTCCATATCATTGGCATGCCAACACAGCCCAGGAGAGATGTTTGTAAGAGTGTGTCGGTGGTAAAATGTTCTTTCTTGGTTGGATATGAACATTCTGGCCCCACAATAACTCCTCCCCACCCCACAGCAAGGCACTTTGTGGCTAGGGGGTGACTGGAACCCTGCCACAGCTCTTTAAATCCCACATTTTCTGTTACCCCGAGCTTTCCTCCAGAGACTTGGGCTACCAAGTCCCTAAGGCTGCTCTCAGCCCCCGCATCTATCCAGGCTTGTCGTGCTGCCATCCGTCAAATAAGCAGACATGCTCGCCCCCTCGTGTGGAGATCGAATTTGCTGATGCTCTCCTCCCCTGGCCGTATTGAATTATCTGCAGCGAGGCGGTCCCTGCTACCCAGTGCCCCTGTATCGAATATTTATCTTTTAATATCCCCAAGATCTCAGCGCCGAATCGGTCGGCTCGTAAAAGCAACTGATTATTAAACGTTTAGGGAGCTCCAGTTTCCCCTAACCAGGGAAGGAGGGGGTGGCTTGGTATCTCTGATGAAAGTTTGACCACCGCAGCCTCCTTCCACTCAGCTCTGCCTCCCACCCACTTGGTTCACCCCCTTCCCTGCTGCAACCATTCAATTAGATCAAATGATATCACCCCATGGCGCTCACCATTCAATAACCCAGCCAAATAAAAAGAGCGAGAAGACTCCCACTCCTAGACGAGTAGTCATTTACCAGGGAGGCCGGTCGATAGGCTGGGCCCACTGCGCCGCTCTTTTGTGCTTGCTCCTGGGATGACAGCGTGTGCACTCGGCTCATTCTATAAACTCCTTCCACCACATAGGTTCACTTTTTGTGTTTTCCATCGCTGTAATCCCACTTGTCTATAATTAATCCGCAACTGCAGAAAGCACTAAGCTAGATTTATAATGGAAAAGCCTCTTCAGTGACTTTGTGCCTGCTGTATTTCTTAATGGGAAAATCAGGATGTTACCTTATTACATTATTTGTAGAGCCTACAGACATCTTCCTCTTTCATCTGCTTAAGTCCCTCTGGTCTTGGTACCCTGGTTAAAGTCCCGGACTAACGCCTTAAGCTTGGTGGTCCTGCCACTGTTCTCTATGGAGCAATCCTACCCCCTTCCTGTTTTGCTTAAATTCCAGAATGTCCTCATCTCTGTAATTAGATTATTAACAAAAACTTCATCATCATTAACACTAATTACTGTTGTTTTCCACCCTTTATATCTTTTATGAAGCTCGAGGAGTTGTTGATCATGCCTCATTGAAAGACTCCTCATTCTAATGTGGGCTCCCAATATATGCCATCAATTAGAAGGTTGTGGGTTCAATTCCCAGGTCCACTAAAGTTACCAAGTTGCCTCATTGAGCGTTCCATACGGGAATCCTCGATTTGTATAGGAACAGGCGTCCTGACCATGGAATTCTGTGTGTATAGACTATAGGAGGGTCAAGCTACGGCAACACGGGAAAGAGTAGGTTTGCTAACTAAGTGGACACTTTGCGAGGACCAAGATTTATTGGTAGGACCTATTTTTTAATTGCCTGGAAACATGAATTAACTAAGAAATGTAAAGAAGGAAATTGCGTACAAAATTCTAGACCCGAGGCCATTTAGTATCTCCACCTTCCAAGTCTTTGAACTTTGGGAAGAAGCCAGTGAGGTACAGCGAGTAGTTTATAATTTTTTATTTGTGTAATTACATACAGCTGCTGGAGCTAAGTATAGAGCAGTATAACGAGTGTTTATCACATTTGTGACCGTGGACGACACGTCTGGTCGGCATGGACCCGGATCACTTCTAATAAACGCCATGCTTATTTAAAGTGGAGTCTCACGATGGAATCCAATTATCTCATCAGGCTTTTTCCGTCCTGTACTGTTTGCTACTCAGAGTGGCATCAGATACACCACACCAGGCATCTCACCTTTTTCGGGTGACTATGTTACTAACGGCTGAATGAGAAAGTCAGTGAGCAGCGTGATGAGATGACTGCGTTATGTATCCCTGATAACATGAGCTGTGTACGTCCACTCCGGTTAATCAGCGTCGTCATCGATCTGGACGCCATCGAGGCGAGTTAACCGTTTCTCCTCCATTACTTTTCACCTGCTCATTCTGCACCGTTAAGAAATGCAGCTCCGACATAAATAAAATATGAAATGATCGCACCTCTAACGTCTTGTTAGGGCTGTAATGCAATAAGCCGTGTCACATCGGCTCGTCTCGGTGTTCAATAACGGCCAATGAAACGCCGGTAATGAAACTTAGGGTTCGGATGCAAAGCTGCCCGTTCAGCACCACAGGATTCTATTACAGTCGTAACACAAAGCCCCTCGCTCGTCTGGAGGATGGACGTAAAAAAAGAACCTCTGGTGCGTTTCCAATCTGTGTTTGATTTCCTTTATGATCTCAATTTCACATCTATTCTCTGGCACCTCATCATTTTACACTAAAAACCCCACACTCTATATGTATACTGTTCTAATTCCACAAAACTGTAGCTATTCAATTTTATCTTGCACGTAATGTTGAGGTTTAATCATTATAAGATGATCCCAAGAACTATTTATTCACCTTATATATATATATATATATATATATATATATATATATATATATATATATATATATATATAGGTGGCTTAGTGGTCAGCACGTTCGCCTCTCAGCACTAGGAGGGATTCCCGGTTCGAATCCCCATCTGGGTGGAGTTTCCATGTTCTCCCCGTGTCCGCGTGGGTTTCCTCCGGGTTCTCCGGTTTCCTCCCACAGTCCAAAAACATGGATCAAGGTAATTGAGTTCTCCAGATTGCCCCATATAGAGTGTGTATGTGTGAGTGAGTGTGTGCCCAGCGATAGGTTCGGGTGTATCTGCCCAGCGCCCGAAACGTTTTCCCCTGGATGGGCATGGGAAACCCCACCCTAATATATAGGATAAAGCAGAAGATAATTAAATATATATATATATACACACACACACAGTGTCTGTTTTGTCACTTGTTATTTGCGCTGTGAGGATTGCTGCATAATTTTGTTATAGTCTGTGAAATAACAATAAAGGTATCTAATCCCCCCCCCCCCCTCTATCTTCTGATCCAACCACTCAGGCGTCTGCACTCCAACAACCTGCACTGCGACTGCCACCTGTCCTGGCTCTCGGATTGGCTGCGTCAGAGGAGGGGACTGGCCCCCTTCACTCAGTGCATGTCCCCCACCACCATGAGAGGTCTCAATGTACCTGATGTGCAGAAGCGAGAATTTGTCTGTACAGGTGCGCCCCACACCCACACACACACAGATACACACACACACACACACACACACACACACACACCTCATTTGTAGTGAATGATGTCTTTGGCAGTCAATAATCTTCCCACTCCCTGAAAATACTGCTTATCTTGCACCATCACGAAATGTACATTAAACGCTGCATAATGGGCTTCATTAGACTGTATAATAAAAGTAAATATGTCTTTGTTTCCCCACAATGCCGTGCGCTCCCTAATAGCTCACACTGTTTAATTGGTGAAAATATTCACATGCAGGCCTTAATAATTAAGCCCCTCTGCGTCCTCATTAATCAGCGGAGGAATACACTCCAACAGCTAACCGACGATAATTAAGCAGCATGGAAAGACAATAAACCAACGAGGCTCTGTGCATTTCAATGATGGTATTTATCTGGATGCAGGAATTAAGCATGCACACGTGCCACATGTTCGTGTGCCGTCGGTTCAAGCTCCTCCTTTCGGCATTTTGTGGAGACTTTCAGAAGATTTTGCATTTTGTGTGAGGATTCTGTCCTCCGTTCATGCGTGGAGGACAGGACCCGGCTCACGCGCTCTGCTGTAGTTCATCCCAAAGGGGTTTGATGTGTTTGAAGTCAGGACGCTGTTCAGGCCAGTCACGTTCGTCCACACCAAATTCATCCAACCGTGTATTACAGTTACAGTCCAAAGTTAGGACATGCCCCCTTCCTTCCTCCACTTATCATACAGATGGATTTTGTAGTTTTATAATTACAGACTGTAGTCCATTTGTGTTCTTTGTGTCCTCAGAACATCACAGAACAGGTGTCATTTGGGTGGTGGATTGTTTATTGTCAGTTCTGCAGTGACAGTGATGTGGTGAGGGGGTTTTAGTGCAGCAGTGCAGTTTACATTTACATTACATTTGATCATTTAGTAGAGGCTTTTATCCAAAGCGACTTACAAGGTGAACACAGGGTTCATCACAACATCCCTGGAGCAATGAGGGTTCAGGGTCTTGCTCAAGGACCCACATTGGTAACTTCAGTGGATCTGGGATTTGAACCTCCAACCTTCAGATTAATAGCCCAACACCCTGACCACTGAACTACCATGCCCTCTCACCTCTATTGTCTCTGGTTTCATTTCTCGACCTCAGTGACACTGCTGGAATGGAGGGGCGGTGGGAGCAATCGGTAATTAGGGGACTTGCCCAAGGTCACTCCAGCCATAGTACTTTGTGGAACCTGGAATAAACCGGGGACCTTCAGGTCACAAGCCTGCAACTGACCATGATTGGTTTTTTACATTTATCTGCTCGTAGGTCCCGTTCAGTCTGAGCCGAAGTCCTGTGCTCCACAAGCATCCGTCTGTCCTGCCAGCTGCACCTGTAACAACAACCTGGTGGACTGCAGGAGAAAAGGCCTCACGGAAATCCCCGCCAACCTGCCCGAGGGCATCATGGAGATGTGAGTCTGTCCATCCATCAGATCAATTCCTCTCCTCCTACCCATTTGTCTTCTCTGTCTTTACACTATCTCTCTCTCTCGTTGTTGAAATGATCTTGTTCTCGTCTCAGTTTGTGTGTCAAAAACTCAGTAAAGTCACATTGATGATAGCCAGGGCTCGCCTCTCTCCTCCTGTGGTGTACAGAGGGCTATTAGTGCTGCACTTCTCAAACTTGTTAGCAGGAGCATCAGTGCTCTGTCGAAGCTGCAGGCCTCTCTGGTTTGACCTGCTGAGGGTCCTGCAGTTTTTCAATCCGAGCACGAGACAATTATGCACGCAGACGAAGAGCTGGAGTCGAGCAAATGAGATCTCGCCTGGACCCTGTTCTAATCAGCAGCACCACAGAGGCCTTAACCCAATCACACACACACACACACACACACACACACACACTCCCCGTGGTATTATAATGCTCTGAACCATTATACCTCATAACAAAGACAAAAGGCAGCATCCAGCTGATAAAGGTATTCTGATGGATAATGACATCATTTGGGTTTTAATTTGCAAAACCAACGTTCTGATGTGTTCATGTCTCAGTGTAATAACTTTTTGCGCAGCACCTGCATTTCTGACGAGCTCCAATATAAAAACAACCTTCTATAGCAATGTATTTCTATAATTTATGAATCTATTCTGCCTAATGTACTTACACACAGAGGAACGTGTGTTTGGTCCTCGTTTCATCTCCCTCCTCCTCCTCCTTAAACTGCAACCTCTCACAAAACGCATGAGGTCAGCATGTGTGCATGCATCCTGCCGGGGGCTGATTAGGATTCCACCATCTTTGGTGCACCTCAGCATCCCTTCAGTGCTTGTATTTGATATACATATCGATCGGCGGACTCTGTTTGCGCTAAAGGACAGGTGCGTAATTGCCCTGATGTGTACCGTCCCTCGTCCCACTGGTTCTGTCAATACCGCATGACCTTTACACAACAAATAGCTGCGCTGGGCAGGACGCATCACTCAAGCGGCGCCCGTGGCCAGAAACAAATTGCACTAATTGAACGGCGTCCGGGCCGAAGCTCATTGGACTCGTTTTGATTGAGCGGCGTTGCCGTGGTGGTAGCTGCCAGGACTGAATCACGGCCAGAGGATATTAAAAATTCCAGCTCATCTCCTCTCAATCTGCTGCGGTCGAGATGCCTTTTAACGCAATTCACCTGTTGGAGCAGGAGGCACTGACCTGAGAGCTGTGTGTACGCAGGCAATCTTCTGTGTGCTAGAGACAGGATGGACTGTGGCGTGAGGATCGCATGCGCAGACTAATACCGCCGTCCATGACCCGCCGCCTCACGCGTTTAAAAACCTGCAGCGCCGGAAGCTGGGGTGGCACCGAGACGGGTTTGAGATTCAGATTCAAACCGATGCCGTCAACACAGGGACATGTCCTACGACACCGAACGCTATTAAAGCTGACTGCATTAGTACAGAGATGCAGATCCATAGTCTACACTATACTGTGGGTTCTCCATTCACACTCACATGGAGAACCTCATGGTTCTGCATGTTGATTCCAGGTGGCTGCACCGTTCAAATAGCAATCCACCAAAGTCAGAGTGCCATCTGGCTATTAAAGGAAACAGCAAGTGACACGCTGATTGGTTTATTGCATGTAACAAACACACATACACACTATATAGGGACAATTTTTCATTCATTCATTATCTTCCGCTTTTTTCTCTATTAGGGTCGCGGGGGGGTTCCCCATGCCCATCCAGGGGAGAACGTTTCGGGCGCTGGGCAGACACACCCAGGACAGGACACCAATCTATTGCTGGGCACACACTCACTCACACAGACACGCACACATACACACTCTATATGGGGCAATTTGAAGAACTCAATTGACTTGATCCATGTTTTTGGACTGTGGGAGAAAACCGGAGAACCCGGAGGAAACCCACACAGACACTAGGAGAACATGGAAACTCCAACCAGATGGGAATCCCTAGTGCTGAGAGGAGAACATGCTAACCACTAAGCAACCGTGCCGCCTAGGGACAATTTAATGCAGCCAATTCACCTTGAATCCATGTTTTTGGCATGTGGGGGGAAACGTATTACATGTAATGCCAAAAACACACCCATGAGTGATAAAGAGCACTACTACATGCCGTTCGCTCGTTGTATTTTACTTTAATCAAGATAGAAAAGACACACCGCCACGCCCTAAATCAAACTGCGAGGGCGCGGTTAGCGGCTCACTGATCACTAGATTAGGGCCCTTGGTCTCTACATCAGGTCCCTCTGTATCTAATCGTTGATTGAACATATATATCCTCAGGGTTTTTCATTATCTATAACTTAAAGCTTGTGATTCATTTGGATTTGAAGGTATAAGTGGAACGTTAATGTACCGTATCAATCTCTCCCCCCCCCCGTAGTCGCCTGGAGCAAAATCTGATCAAGAGCATTCCTCCTGGGGCCTTCACGCCATACAAAAAGCTGAAAAGAATGTGAGTATTAACCTCGAGGTCTAGAACCACACATTTTTAGATGAACCCTTAAACCTGTGTGCACAACGTCGAGCGATCGTTTCCACTCGTACTGCCGCATCAGCATTTTCTGCCTATTACACGATCCAGCTCTATCGCTCACCCCACCTCTTAACCTTGAACGTGGGGGGGTTTAATGTATTTACAGTTCGGTATACATCGCAGTGATCCACACGCCCTTCTACTTTCATTCCCTGTTAGTTTCCACCGTGCAATGGGGGGACATCACTCTGCGTGGGTTATAAATCCTGCACGGGCTGCGGGTCAGGGATGCTGGTCCTCAGCCTATTTACATTGCGTTTAGTCATGTGGACCGGTACGGTTCCTGACTCCCGCGGTCCGGTTCCATTCAAAGCAAACATAATGAGCCGAGTGGGGGGCTCTCCTTTAGCTGGGGGTATCAACATGTAAAGATTGAGAAGCTGTCAGTCAGAGGCGTCTCAGCGGGAGGTTATTTGAACATCTTTGTTTCCACAGAGATCTGAGCAAGAATCAGATTTCCGAAATCGCAGAGGATGCCTTCAGCGGCCTTCGCTCCCTCAACTCACTGTAAGTGATTTTCCATGTTAATTATCAGTCCATCCACAGTGGATCATGTGGGTTTTGTTTATTGTGCATTATTAGAGGTTTTATTAACAGGACTTTGCTTCTTTGGGTCAACAATTCTGTGCTGCATCGGCATGTCACTATTATTTTACAAATATACTTATTCATGCACATATCCAATCAACCAGTCATATGGCAGCAGTGCAGTGTAAATACAGGTAATGTTCATGATCGGCAAAATGAGAAAAAATTATACTTTCGGACTTTGGCATGGTTGCCGGCGCAGGATAGGTTGGTCTCAGAGTTTCATTGTACATTTTTGAATGAGGTCGGTCACCAGTCTTTTCTCATCCATAGTTTACATACGTATGATCCAATCAGAGGGGCAAGTTAGTACCCCTCAGCATGTTTTTGGAATGAGGAAACCGGGGTACCTGGAGAAACCCATTCAAACACAGGGAGGACATGCAGACTTCACATGGGAAGGAATCAAACCCAGGACCTTCTTGATGGGAGGCGGCAGCACTAACCATTGCACCACTGTGCCGCCCCCTAATGTTTACAGTTTATATATTATAGTAAGTGCTTTCGGGGGAAATGAGTCTTGAGTTGTTTCTTAAAACTGAGGTTGTGTTGAGAAGAAATCCATTTCAGAACGAACACCTCGTCCGACCTTCAGGCCCCTGCGCCAACAAACAGAGGAGCTGCCCGGCGTTAGTGCAGCGACTGTTCATGAACCCGAAAAAATAACAAATGAAACCTAAAGACTGCTAAAACCTTTAGCAATAAAACAAGTGTGCTGTGAGGCATGTGTATTGATCAAACTCCACATTAAACTCCAGCAGTAAAAACATCTGTTACTTTATATGGAACTCACGACGCCGAGCCAGCCGTCCGAATGATTAAACCCTGCATCCACGCCTTGATTTTTTATAAATAATCCTCGTCCGTTAGTTTCTAGTGAATGGATTTTATTGCTGAAAGCACTTACTGCCGCTGCGCCGAAGTCAGTCAGAACCTGGAGAGCGGGCTGACAGTGATGAGACAGCCGTCAGGCCAGGAAAATAAATCGGCGCGCGGGGAAACGTCCGACGCGGCATGTTTGTGCATGCGTACCGGCATCTGGAGGGACGTGTGACACGAGACAACTTTCATTTCCATCACTTGAGCGGCTCAGAAAGACACTTGTGCATATTAATCGATTTTGATCCATCACTGTAAGCTCTGCCCTTGCAGCCGGGGTGGGGTGGTGTGGTGTGGGGTGGGGGTACAACGACAGGCCTTTGTTAATCAGCGATCACGCTGTTCTTCCTTACAAGTTCTAGAATTAAAGATGTACTGTTTGTCTTCTCGCTTTTATTGGGAGACACATGACACATGGCAGGTGCAGTCTTAGCGTCTTAGCACAGCTGGATGTTGATTAGAACCGCGTTGTGAGGTTCTGCGTACGGACGAATAATACGGATTTGTTTTAGGGTGGATGGGTAAATAACAATGGTGTTTTTTTCTGACGTTCTCTGGTGTTTAGTCTGTGTTTTTTAACTTTACAGGCCCTGTCCTAGGTTTTGCTTATGAAGAATAGTGAAGGAGCCCAAAGTTTGGACACGCCCCCTTCTTACTCCCCATCATATAGATGGACTTTGTAGTTTTATAATCACAGTGCTCTTTGTTGTTGTGAGACCCCTGTTGGTTCTCAGGACATCACAGAACAGGTATTTGGGTGGTGGATGTGGTAAGGGGGGGGTGGGGTTTAGTGCAGCAGTGCTGCTGGAGTTTCATTTAAACACCTCAGAGACACTGCTGGGATAGGATTAATTTACCCACCTAATAATCCCTGCTCTGTGGTGCTACTATTGGGGTTCTGACCATTAGAACAGAGCACACAGTATGTACTGTAGAACACAAAGCTATTGTAGAACTTGTTAGAACAAGCTATTGTAGAAATGATACTTTGGACAATGTGGAGCAAAAAGGAGGCGTGTTCAGACTTTTGACTGGTTCTGTATGCTCTGTATCTATAATGTTGACTCATAATTTTATTGTAATACAGAGAGCAGGTGAGATCTATTCTGTCTTTGATTTGGATTTGTTCCTGCAGGGTGCTTTATGGAAACAAAATTGCTGAGATCCCGAAGGGGCTGTTTGATGGCCTGGTCTCCCTACAGCTGCTGTGAGTACTGTTTCCATCCTATCTGAAAGCAGGGGCAGTGAGACGGCCCCCGTCTGGTGCGCATGCATATGGAGTATTGCGTGAGTGTGCATTGCTGTGGGGAGGGAAGCGATTTCATTTCCCTCAGCTCTCCTCGTAAAACCAGCTCAAGCAAAAAGGACGAAAAGAAGAGAAGAGAAGAGAAGAGCATCCGAAACCCAGAAACCTTTTCCAACTCTTAAATGGACCGCGACACGCCAGTATTCCTTTCGATTTCCTTCTTCTCAGGACTGTATTTAAGATCATTTGCATTTAAATTGGGTCTGATTACAAAGCATGGCTCTCAAACAGGGGCCCGCTGATGTAGACCCAGCAACACTGGTTAAACATAATGCTCGTGTTTAGTGATCTAATTCGGAAACATCTGCGCACTGTAATGGGGCTGCCGCAGCTCGTGTTCACGGTTCGGGCAGAAGGCTGCCTGATTTCCTGCTCGTGCAGCATCAACCTGAGCGCGGGTACATCAGAGAGGCATTATTGCGTCAGGACACGTCAATTCCATCAGCAATTTCCTGCAATTTCAGCTCTTGGCCTTTTACACTGTCATAATAAGTCAAACCACCTATGATTTTTGTCAATTAAACTTAATTCTCTAATGCGCCCTGGTTCTCCGGAGAACCCCTGCATGCTCCATTTTGCGTCCGCCGTCCTCTCAGCACATCACTTCACATCACGTTTAGTGTTTTAACTTATTTCAGATGTCAGAGGCTCGGGGGAAGATTGACCACTTAGGTATCCTCACTGAAAACGCTGCAGCTTGTTCTGCCAGCCGGGAAACAGAGGCCCAGCGTGCCAGTTTTATATAAAGTACCCCCCCTCCCCGCCACCCTCCATCCCAATCTCACACACACACAAACACTTAATTAGTAGTCATTCTGAGCAGCCTAACAATGCATGTTTTTCCTTAGAGAACAAAAACTCATTAGAGTGGCTTTAAGTAATTAAGCAAAGGCCACATGTTAGTCAATCAGCATCCGATCTAAGTAGAACAGGTAGAGGGCAGAACATGAGACCGCTGAATGTTATCCTAATAAAGTACTTATATATATACACACACTTTATCAGGTTCCTCTTCATGTTTCTCGTCCACTTAATTAGTTCCTCTCACCACATTCAAGAACTATGAAGACCTACATTTGTCTGTATGTCTATATACATTCATTTATTCATTCATTATCTTCCGCTTATCCTCTATTAGGGTCGCGGTGGGGTTCCCCATGCCCATCCAGGGGAGAACGTCTCGGGCGCTGGGCAGATAGACCCAGGACAGGGCGCCAATCCATCGCTGGGCATGTCTATATACACTACCAGTCAAATGTTTGGACATGCCCCCTACTTGCTCCATTTCTTCCACTTACCATATAGATGGTCCCCTACGATAGATTGGTGCCCTGTCCTGGGTGTATCTGCCCAGCGCCCGAAACGTTCTCCCCTGGATGGGCATGGGGAACTGTGACCCACTGTAACCCTAATAGAGGATAAAGCTGAAGATAATGAATGAATGAACCATATAGATGGACTTTGTAGTTTTATAATTACAGACTGTAGTCCATCTATTTTTTGTTTTTCTTAGTCCCCTGTTGGGTCTCTGCTCTGTGGTGGTACTATCAGGGTCCTGACCATTAGAGAACAGAGTAAAGGGGACATACACATGTACTGTAGAACACAAACAGATGGACTACAGTCTGGAATTGACTACAAAATCCATCTGTACAGTAAGTGGTACTGAACCAATGTGGAGCAAAAAGGGGGCGTGCTCAAACTTTCGACTGGTCCTGTACAGCATCCCGTCAGTTATGTTTGTAAAAAGAGCTTCTTGCTGCTTTTTGCAACAGTCTCCCGCTATTGGGAATCGGCGACGTCTTTTAATCAGAGAGCAGATCATCATCAGCTGCTGAGCTCTGGGCTTCCAAACGCTCAGCCAATGTTGATCTTGGTGAAGAAAGACGGCTCCCTGCGAGTTTCTGTTCTATTCTGCCTCGGATCGTTTGAAGCTGAACGTACCCTATAGAGTGTGACGCGGCCGAACATCGCGCTGTTCAGAATTTACAGCATCTCTGTTGTCGTGGAGCGTTAGTGAAATGGAGAAGCTGTTTGATGTGAGGCGGGCGGAGGAGGGAAAATAAAAGGCGTTTGTCAGATTTTGATGGAAAGGATGGAGCTGGGGCTATGGGGGCATTAAACCGCTCTCCTCGGTGGAGGCAGTTGGATGTCTGGACCTCACACGCAGTCTGGGATGGGGCACCTAAAAGCCTTTTTTGGACTTCAAAGCTTTGAATAAAATGCATGATGCAGTTGTTCATACATTCCCTCCGTGAGGAGAATTGAGGATGTGTTTGTCCTGCAGTGATTTGGTCCGAGTTAATAGAACATTTGCAGTGGAGTGCTCGGGCGCCGGAGAGCGTTATGGTATAGTCTGTGCAGCACGATTCACAGCAGCGATTAAAGAATAAAGCATGTTTTTGTCCACCCAGACTCCTTAACGCCAACAAGATCAACTGCCTGAGGGTGAACACGTTCAAAGACCTGCAGAGCCTCAATCTGCTCTCGCTCTACGACAACAAGCTGCAGACCATCAGCAAAGGCCTGTTCACCCCGCTGCGCTCCATCAAGACCCTGTACGTCTGACACACACACACACACACAGTTCAATCATGCACCCTACTGTATCTAAGCAACCACCACTTATCAACTTTAACCTACATGTTCCACACCCTGCAATCAGTTGCTCTTGCTCTTTTAATCACGGAACCTAATTAGCTGCTAACGGGGGCGGGGTTACATGACCACCCCGTTAATACCACCACTGCAAAATGTATTATAAGTGTACAAGGAGTCGGCATGTTCTGCACTGGTTGTCATCTGCACTGCGTTGGATGACAACCTGCCCGTCGGCTCTGTGAGTGCTAGGATAGGCTCCAGTATATAACAACCACACGTAACCCCGATTAGTAAAATCAGAGAAAGATTTAATGAATAAAGTGCTTTTCTGTTGTGGTGTTATGTGACTGATATTTTCTAAAGACAAGTGCACAAATGTCTATGACTTGCTGATGGGGGGGTGATTGACAGGTACAGATCATGCGTACCTCATGGAGCAGCGCTTTGAGTCCATGTAGCTGCACCGTTTAAATAGCAAGCCACCAAAGTCAGAGCGCCACCAGGTTCTTAAAAATAACCAACAGTGAGCCGCTGATTATTTAAATGAATAATGTTTGTGAATTTACACCTTCTACACTGTAATTACTCAAAGCACCCGTATTGATCAGAAAAGCCTTCAGCATGATGCCCTCGTTTCATCACTTTACTGTAAAATCGGCGCTCGCGTTGCGTTCAGTCTGAGAAACGTCCCATCGCGCCCCTCCCGCGGTCCTCCCCTCCTGCTCTGCGCTCATTCTTGGTCTCCTCCACACTCTTTTTCTCTCGACTCCTGACCTCTTTAGACACCTTGCTCAGAATCCTTTCATGTGTGACTGTCACTTGAAGTGGCTGGCTGACTACCTGCTTGACAACCCCATCGAGACCAGCGGTGCACGCTGTAGCCACCCGCGCCGCCTCGCCAACAAGCGCATCAGTCAGGTCAAGGGCAAGAAGTTCCGCTGCACAGGTAATGAGTCTTACTCTCTCTCTTTCTTACACACACACACACACACACACACACACACACAATAACTTAACTTTATCAGTTGTTATTTGAAGATGGTTTGTTATTTGCTTTTGGAATAAAACTGTCTCTCTCGCTGTTACAGCTCAGTCACAACTCAACACATCACATTAAAGACCAAGTACCTCAAAATAAAGACCAAGAATCTTAAGATAACAAGATAGCACTTCACTTCATAATGACAAAGATGATATATTTTTAATTTTAGTGACGGGAATGGATGGCGGCACGGTGACTTAGTGGTTTAGCATGTTCTCCTCTCAGCACTAGGGATTCCCGGTTCGAATCCCCATCTGGGTGGAGTTTCCATGTTCTCCCCGTGTCTGCGTGGGTTTCCCCCGGGTTCTCCGGTTTCCTTCCACAGTCCAAAAACATTTATCAAGTCAATTGAGTTCTCCAAATTGCCCCATATAGAGTGTGTCTGTGTGAGTGAGTGTGTGCCCAGTGATGGATTGGCGCCCTGTCCTGGGTGTATCTGCCCAGCGCCCGAAATGTTCTCCCCTGGATGGGCATGGGGAACCCCCCCCATGACCCTAATATAGGATAAAGTGGAAGATAACAAATGAATGACGGGAATGGGTTTCATATTATTGTAGAATTCAGAATTGTGTTTTGTTATTTAGAATATTTATTATTATTCTGTTGCACCCCCTTTATTTTTAACCCCTACAGCAGGACGCTCTCATTCAGAGGGACACACAGAGATCATTACACAGTTTAATCAGCTCAGAGTTGAGGGCCTCCCTCGAGAACCCAATACAATCTGACCAGCTGGACATTTAACATTCAGGTCCACAGTCTAGAACCTGAAGCACCACCGTGCCACCTTAAAGTAGCTTTTCCTTCTTTAAATGTTCACACACCCCTCTGCTTCAGTACCGTAAGCAGTTCTAAGCAGTTTGTTATGAAAGGAACTGGTTCTTTTTAAAGCAGGCGTCCTGGTCCTGCCATGTCCGAGCCGGGGAGATATGAGCAACAGAATGCTGATGGTTTGAAGGTGTGGGTGTGGGAGTGGAAGTGGGTGTGGGTGTGAGTGGGAGCTGTGAGGCATCCTCAGGCCTGGGGCAGTTACATTCACTCTGCCAGGCTTCAGAGTGCTCATGGGAGAACCCGAGAAATAAGCAATCCATCAGTGAGGATAATCCCGAACGCCGGGACGCCACCATTATGAAGCAGCGTGACCGTAATCGTGGACATGGACATGAGCGTGACCCCTCCTCGCGGCGTGGAGCAGGGCATGGGAGTCGGCGAGTGTAGTGTGTGTGCGCGCGAATGCAGCTTGCTTTGATATCAACCCGAGGATTTCCCCTAATTACAGCACAGCCTCTGTTTCTATAACAGCGCAGTAACAAGCAGAGAGTGAGCCAGAATCCAGAACCCGCCGAGGCCAGGAATGTGCACAGACCTTCTCCCGTTCCGCGTTCGGGGTTTTTATAGGTTTGATTTTGACATTTCAGTCGAGTTTTATTTGCTTTTTCAAGCTTCTCGTCTCTGGAATGTTTGGTTGTCGGCGTTTTGGGAGTTTTACTCGTATCGGGGGTTTGATCTGGACAGAATTCCACAGCTTGCTCCATCCAGTCATGGATCATCATCACCACCACCACTCTGAATGGAGGAGATGCTTTCTCTCCTCCGCACTGAAAACGTGGGGTAGTTAGCACTCTCCGCTGAACATGTTGGGATGCCAAATGATCCTGTCCACAGTGACGGGTTTGCACTCAGTGTTTTAAACATGTTCTGGTTCATATTACACCTTAGCAGTCTTGTTTTTGACTTGTTAGAACCAAATGAAATACTAAAGCAATTCGACACAAGGGGGCGTTCATTATCCTTAATAAATCACAGCAAGGATGTGTTTCAGACTCGACACAATAGCTCATTATTTGGAGATAGTACGTCATTATTTTAAGAACCTCAATCTAAATTTTGAGATGATATTATTTTGAAATCCTAAGTCGATATTTAGAGGTGCTCAGCCAATCAGATTTAAGTACACAGAACTTCCCGTTTTATAATAATGGGGTTGTGGGACATGATGGCTCCTTTCAGCATTGTTTTTTCACCTTTTTTTAAATGAAAGTAATCTCTGTAACACAGAGCAGGGTGACCTGAAGGGTGGCCTGGAACATATTACGAGGTGCAAAGCATACTATTCACCCCTTTGTGTGCAAACGGGGGGAAAAGGGAACACCGTAGTTTACTTTACAAGCCTGGTGCTGAAACCTTCATGTGACTGAAGCCAGAAAATGATCATAAAAGAACAAAGAAGATACAGGAGATACAGACCGTTACCATTTTCGTTAGTTACTCCACACTCATCGTCCATTTCGTTGGTTGCACTGAGTTTATAGATGCTCTCTGTAGCTCTGTTATTCCAGACTGTAGGACAGTTCTCTATGTACATGTTAGTTCCTCTTACTTTGGGAGGAACCATCAGCACCACCGTAATGCAGAAAGGAACTGGACGCACTGCAGTCTGTAATCACAGATCTACAGGACAAGTCCAAAGTGAGGACATGCCCCCATTGTCCTCTTCCTCCACTTACCATATAGATCTAGTTTTGCAATTCCAGACTGTAGTCCATATGCGTTCTTTGTTGTTGGTTCTCCGTTCTCTATTGGTCAGGAGCATCACAGATCAGGTATCATTTGGGTGGTGGATTGTTGATGTGATGTGATGTGATGTGATGTGGTAAAGGGGGTGCTGCTGTGGTTTCATTTCTCCACCTCAGCGACACTGCTGGGATAGGACTAATGCTCCCACCCAATAATTCCTGGTCCACAAACAGATGGACTACAGTCTGGAATTGTAGAACCACAAACTCCAAGTGGAATAACCGACATGGACAAAAGGGGGCGTGTCCTTACGTTTGACTGTATAGTGCATCTGTACGGTCGATGAGGCTGAAAAACGGTTTTCAGAAGCTTTTTTTGAACCCTGTTCTTATTTCTGTTCTGATGGTAATAAAGGTTTGGCACAGCAGCAGAGGCCGTCACTGCGCTCATATTCTTCTGTGCGATGTCCTGTGTGTTCCAGTCATGTCTCTGTCTGTCTGTCCGTCTGTCCTCCTGCCTGTCTACCGTGTTGTGGGCGGAGCTATTGTCGGCATAACAGCAGTGGGAAAAGCGACGGCTGCTTTTCTCCGTGGCTTCCTGCTCTTTTCCTGGCTGCTCTTCCTCCTCCTCTTCCCTCCTGTCCTCTCCTCTGGCCCCCTGGCCCTGGCCCCCCCAGGCCCCTGGTGCAGCTGTCTCTTGTGCTTGATCTAACCATGTGCCGCCGCCTACACTCGCCTCACATGGTTCCGTCAAGCACCAGGGATCGCTGGGCACACTCGCACGCAGCATGGCACTCTGGGATAGGGCACCCTTCGCCTTAAAGAAGAGGAACCTCTCGCCGCTCGCCGAGCTGATTACGTAGCTCGCTTAGTGATCAGGCCTTTCGAAATGTCGGGATCTAAACAGAGTCTGGAGAGATATCAGTGATGGAAAACAGTGAGATTCACTCCTGCGTCGGTCGTTCTGTCAGAACGCACTGCCCAAGCAGAGCTCCGGCTTGTGACCCCTCACAGGGAGGTCTGCTTGGTCAGTGGTAGGTTCTCCTGTGAGAGTGTGAGTGAATGCATTTCTAAAACATATTACTTTTATATGACAGCATTCGAAATAAATATCAGAGATCATCAAGGGTGAAAACTCCAGGTCAGCCATTACAGTAAGGGCTAAAGCATCCAGCCTGTCTGGCACCAACAGTCACGCCACAGTCGAATTGCCTACCACCAGATCTGATGTTTGATGGAAGAATCAGCTGTAGGACTCCATACTCTCCACATTATTGGCTGATTGGATCATGTGTTGAGGTGTTTACATTTACATTTACATTTGGTCATTTAGTAGAGGCTTTTATCCAAAGCGACTTACAAGGTGAGCACAGGGTTAACCACAACATCCCTGGAGCAATGAGGGTTAAGGGCCTTGCTCGAAGACCCACATTGGTAACTTCAGTGGACCTGGGATTCGAACCCCCAACCATCAGATTGATAGCCCAACACCCTAACCGCTGAGCTACCGCGCCCTCAGGTGCTGAGAGGCGAACGTGCTGACCGCTACACCACGGCGCCGCCCCCTTTCCACTAACTGCTGAAAACGCCTACTTAAATTACATAAGAAATATTTGGTTGGTGGGGCATTTTGCTTGCCCCCAAATGACTTGAAACTTCCCAACGCATGCACGTTCTCCAAATAGCAGTTATTTAATAAAAGGGTTCGGTTCCACTCTCCAGCCTGGACTGTGCGACCATTCCGTGTGGTAAACATGAAAGCAGAGCCGCTCGAGTATTATTCCTTCAGCCAGAATGTGTTTGTCTACTGTTATGACTTGGAGGAAGATCAGACCTTATTTTCTAATGTTTCACACAGAAATGCGAGTCATTTGCGAGAGCTCATCAATGTTTTCGTGCGACTTTGCATGGAAACAATAATATTTGGTCAATAAATATCCTTGAAGTTTATATTATCTCATAAAAATTTCAAACTGTGGTTATCAACAATCCGGCTCGGTGGATTCATCGTTTCATCGTCTGATAATTGCAGTAATAAGTTTTAATCCAGTCGACACTCGATCGGGAACGAAGGCGTGGACTGTTTTAATGTCCGTGATTTAATGTCGTAAAACGAACGGCCCGGCCGGCTTTGTGGCGGAACCCGCCTAAACGCGAAGGAGCGCCGGACCGGGGTCGGTATAAATCAGCATCCGTTATGTGAGAGATGCACAGGGGGCATCGGACGGCTGACTGCTGACAGACACGCTTGTGCATTTGGGTGAATAATGTTCTCCTGCACGTTCTCTTGTCTTCCTTCCTCTTTTTTGGCGGTCAGGTACCGAGGACTACCGGAGACACCTCACCGGCGAGTGCTTTCAGGACCTGGTCTGTCCCGAGCGTTGCCGTTGTGAGGGGACCGTTGTGGACTGTTCCAACCTCAAACTGACCAGCATCCCCCCTCACATACCTGAACACACCACGGACTTGTAAGCAAACACAACGATGCACAACGCATAATCACACACACAACGCAAACGCAATCTAATTCAGCTTCATAGCTGCTTCATCAGGTACACATCCTGCATTTCAAATGATGTCATGATCATGGGGGCAGTCATGGGCTTGTGGTTAAGGAACCAGCCTTGTGACCTGAAGGTCTCTGGTTCGATTTCCAGTCCCACCAAGTGCTATACTGAGCATTAAGTGCAGAACAAACAGACTGAGGAACAGCTTCATAGCAGAAGCTGTGAGACTCACAAACTCCATCTAACAAGATGTTCATACGTTATCATCACCCCACCAAAATACCTCCCCATCATCTCATCTCACATGTACCATTATACACTTTTATACGCTGCTATATTTATATTTTATATTTATATCTATTCTATTCTATACTACTTTTATATATATATATATATATATATATATATATATATATATATATATAAATAAAACACATACACACACACTATACATATATATATATAGATTCTTCTCACATGTACCATTATACACTTTTATATGCTGCTATATTTATATTTTATTTTTATTTCTATTCTATTCTATACTACTTTTATATATATATATATATATATATATATATATATATATATATATATAGATTCTTCTTCAATTTATTTTTATATACTGTATATACATATATTCATTCATTCATTATCTCCCGCTTATCCTCTATTAGGGTCGCAGGGGGGTTCCCCATGCCCATCCAGGGGAGAACGTTTCGGGCGCTGGGCAGATAGACCCAGGACAGGGCGCCAATCCATCGCTGGGCACACACTCACTCACACAGACACACTCTATAGGGGGCAATTTTTGAGAATTCAATTATCTTGATCCATGTTTTTGGACTGTGGGAGGAAACCGGAGAACCCGGAGGAAACCCACGCAGACACGGGGAGAACATGGAAACTCCACCCAGATGGAACCGGGAATCCCTAGCGCTGAGAGGCGAACGTGCTGACCACTAAGCCACCGTGCCGCCCACTATATACATATATTTATATATTATATTTATAGTTAAATATTCTAGATTTGTAGTGGTATATTATATATTCATAGTGGTGTACTATATTATATTTCACAAAGCGATATGTGTAATTCTCATTTCTTCTTCAAAATTTTAATTTAAAGAACAGGGCAATCGGGGTCTGTGACCCATAATTTCGTTCCTCTCTCATGTGATATTAATGATAATAAAATTTTATTGAATCTTGAAGTGCCCTTGGGCAAGGCACCCGACCCCAATTGTTCCCCGGGCGCCGTATTCAAGGCTGCCCACCGCTCCGGGCACGAGTGCTCACTTCACCAGTGTGTGTTCATGTGTGTGTTCTACTGCATGGACGGGTTAAATGTGGAGGACACATTCCTCTGTGTGTACGCACAATAGGCGAGTAAATAAATCAGTTTGTTATCTGGATGAATATTTTCCTTTTGTTTAATTCAGAAACGAGTCACTTGACTCATTCAAATTTAGCATAATTCATTATTTACTCAGAGGTCATTAGATGACGGTACGAGTCCACACAGGTCTAAAATGCCTGGTTTGGGTTCGACAGATGAGCTCTAACTCTGACTGACCGCAGGGGAATTATGATGTCATAAAATGAGCTCATAATCAAGAATTCGACCAAGAACCACTGGGAGAAATGGCGTCCAATGGAAACTGCAGTTCGCTCTGGCTGGAGTGCGAGCTGGAGTGTCCCGAAGAGTCAGTGAAATATAAATAATTCCTTTCGCAAAACTGGAAGCGAATGAGCTGCTTGGTGAAAGCTTCCTTTAATAGGCTGATCTCACCGCAGAGAAAAAAAACACGCCTCGCTTGATTGGCCGCGATCAGCCTTTGTTTTTCTTTCCCAAACACGTTTTGCACTCCCGTCTGTCCCCGGTATTCCACTCGCTGTCCTCCTGCGCCTCTTCTGCTGATCCACAGGCTTTTCCATCGGGCTGGCCGCTGTTCCACACAGGCCATTTGTCCTTCACTCACTTGTAGAGGACATGGCAGCCTTTCTCTCTCGCTCGTACTTACTCCCGTCCCTTCAACTCCAATCATCCACCTCAACTCAAGCTTTCCTCCCGCCGCTCAGTCAATCTCCGCTCTGGAGTTAAACTCAGTGCTCAGGAACAGCTCTTATTTATAAAGTTTTAAAGGAATGAGTGACCCATTAGCGGCCGCCAGCCCTCTGACAGTCCGAGCTCTTTCATCCTGACGTTCTTTCTTTTCTGCATTCACTGAAATTCGGACTCTTTTCTTCATTTTTCTTCTCAGAGGAGTTCAGATCAAAGCTTTGTCGTTCTGGTTTGATTTCTCCTTCATTTTGAGATATGCACGGTCATGTTATTCCAGCGAGATCGTGTCTTAAGGAGGAGTGGAGTCTCTTTCGCACTGGATAGACTCATTGCACTCTTTAGAAGAACAAAAACCTGGACCATTTACATCCACAGTACAAGCTCTGTTGTGTTAACATACATGTAGTTTGATGGTTTATGTTTTCGATTGTAAACTATAATGTTAATATAAAAGTGCACCGTCTCCGTTTTCTCACCGACGCCTGTTTCTCTCCGTCTTCTTTAGACGCCTGAACGACAATGAAATCACGTCGCTGGAAGCCATGGGGGCCTTTAAGAAGCTTCCCAACCTTCGGAAGATGTACGTCATATTCATTTCTCCATTTTTCCCCCTTAAAGGTTGAATGTGCTCTGAGACATCCGGCTGCGAGTTTAATTTCGACAACTCCATCCACGATGAGCCTCAAAGGGCCACGCGAATCGAGAAAAGCGCTGGGGTGTTTGTCCAAAATGGGCGAAGGCGCAGTGGGATTTATCGTCCGGCAATATCTGCCACCCACTCTGCGGATGGGCGGATAGGGGGGGGGGAGAGCGGCGGTCCCGCGTGCCGAGGCCCGGTGATTTATTAGGCATGAAATTGCATCCGATATAGTGCTGTCGGATTCATTAGGAACAGGTCTGAAAGTTCCCCCTCCTCACGTTCTCACTGAGGTACAGATTGCAATCAGCTAGTGAATCACCAGAACACTGCTGAGATAGCGGCTTGCCAAAAGTCATAAACGAGTGCCCAAGATGCTCGTAAATCAGCTTTTAAGTTGTGATTACAAACTAAGAACATTAAACCCAAAGCCAGATGAGCTCATCGGCATCGCCGGATTGTCCCACCATGGTTTGTCTTTACAAATGAAACGATCGGCCGATTGAGGAGCCAGGCTACAAACAGAGCGGCAGACGGTTTCGTGGTAAACGTTTATAATGCAAGTCAGAAGGTTAACCGTAAAGCTAAACTCTGCGTCTTCATTCGCTCCAGAAACCTGAGTAACAACAAGCTGCGGGAGATTCGCGAGGGCGTGTTCGACGGCGCGGGAGGCGTCCTCGAGGTCCTGCTCACTGGAAACAAGCTGCAGGTCATCAGCGGGCGCATGTTCCGCGGCCTGAACGGTCTCAAGACTCTGTGAGTTCCCCTTCACAAAGAAACCAGTCTATAAACATACAGTATCGGTCAAAAGTATGGACACGCTCCCCTTTTGCTCCACTTATCGTCCATGTTGTGAGTTCTACTTACTGGAAAGATGGACTTTGTAGTTCTACAATTCCAGACTGTAGTCCATCTGTTTGAGGACTACAGTACATACTCATTCATTCATTATCTTCCCCTTTATCCTATATTAGGGTGGGGTTCCCCATGCCCATCCAGGGGGGGACGTTTCGGGCGCTGGGCAGATACACCCAGGACAGGGCGCCAATCCATCGCTGGGCACACACTCACACACACATACACACTCTATATGGGGCAATTTGGAGAACTCAATTGACTTGATCCATGTTTTTGGACTGTGGGAGGAAACCGGAAAACCCAGAGGAAACCCACGCAGACATGGGGAGAACATGGAAACTCCACCAAGATGGGGTTTCGAACCGGGAATCCCTAGCGCTGAGAGGCGAACGTGCTGACCACTAAGCCACCGTGCCACTTACAGTACATACCGTATATGTTTATTTACAAGGTGAACATTCTATATACTAGGATGAGTTATAATTTTGTTGTGTGTTTGCAGGATGCTAAGGAGTAACCAGATCACCTGTGTGGACAACACCACGTTCACGGGACTCAGCTCAGTTCGTTTGTTATCTCTGTATGATAACCGCATCACCACCATCGCTCCAGGATCCTTCTCCACGCTGCACTCCCTCTCCACCATGTGAGTGCCTCCATAAACAGACCGTGAATCTCAGTGCTCATCGGGAATCGGCTCGCTCTTTATATTAAACTGTATTTGTAGGGTGCGGTAGCTCAGTGGTCAGGGGGTTCGGCTATCAATCTGAAGGATGTGGGTTCGAATCCCAGGTCCACTGAAGTTACCAGTGTGGGTCCTTAAGCAAGACCCTGAACCCTCATTGCTCCAGGGATGTTGTGATGAACCCTGTGCTCACCTTGTAATTCGCTTTGGATAAAAGCGTCTAATAAATGACCAAATGTAAATGTAATGTAATGATTTAAAATAATGTACATCACAACGTTGATTCGATTGCGAATCGCTCAGAGGTGTGTCATGGCCGGACAACTAGCCCAGCCAATCAGATTTAAGAACTGGACCTACCAGTTTTCTAATACTTAATAAATAATCTTAATAAATGTCAGGGGTCAGAGGCCAGAGGCAGCGCTCAGTGAAACCGGGAGTCAGCAGCTCCTGGCGAGCCTGAGGTAGAGGGCGGGGCCAATCACGCCGCTATTACCATCCCTCGGTTTTCAGGACGAGCATGTGGTGCAATCAGAATTTGCTGTGCGTTATTGTTTGCAGATGCCGTTCCAAATCCTGCGGCTGCTTTCGCGATCACTCGCCGCTTTCCTCTCGAACATCTGCTGTCAGTATTTTGGTTTGGCTTCCTTCAGGCATGACGAATGGGAGGGAAAAGGCCAAAAACTTGGAGCTGCTGTCGGATAGGATGTGAAGTCGCATAGAACAAAATGGCATTATATAAAGATTATACGATTACAGAATGCGAACATTCCAGCATCTCGTTCGCCATTAAAACGGAGCCAGGATGTTGTTATTGGTTTCATTGAATGATTTCCTGTGACATTTACAGTTGCTGAGGGGTCATGTCAGCAATTCCGACTCCGAACGTGCGGATATGTTTACGTCGGCATTAATAGTTAAAAGGATTTTCTTTTTCCTTTCAGGAACTAAAGCAACGATACACTTTAACCAGAGGGAAATGCCACCCAGACCGATGGCAGGTTCTCTCTGTGAATCAGGTTTCCTATTGTAAACAGTCTCCAGTCGAAATTGTGATCTGTTAATAGTTAGTTTCCTGCGAGTCGCTGATTCCTCGTATAAAGACTGGTATTTGGGTCAGATTTCTGAAGTGCTGAAGGCATTTTATTTTCAATTGAAACCAAAACCCCTTTTATTCAATGAGAAATCACAAAACATAAATCTGTGCATTGTGGGGATGAAGGCTGTAGAATACGTAGAGTGAAAGAACGAAACGCCGACATTAACCTTCAGTCCATTGTATACCATCGTGAGGTGGGTGTGGTCTTTCGTGTGGATCTGGTTTACAGTCACGGTTCCGTCGCATCCCGGTGTTTAGAACCGAACTTCAGTTTAGAACTTCAACAATCTGCCACCATGAGATTTAAGCACCAAAGACATCAAATAAAATTCTGGTATGTTAAGGCATCAGTCTATTTTGACGTGGCAACACTACTGAACGCTGAATAGAACTGGACTCTACTGAACATCACTGCGTTTGTACAGAGAATGCAGATCCTACAAAGTCTACACTATACTGTGTGTTCTCTGCATAATGACCCATCCATCCATTATCTTCCGCTTTATCCTATATGAGGGTCGCTGGGGGCGGGGGGTTGGGCTATCAATCTGCCCATCCAGAAAAGGGCTCCAATCTATCGCTGGGCACAGACTTAGGAAAAGATGGACTTTGTAGTTCTACAATTCCAGACTGTAGTCCATCTGTTTGAGGACTACGGTACATACTCATTTATTCATTCATTCATTATCTTCCGCTTTATACTATATTGGGCTCGCGGTGGCGGGGGGGGGGGGGGGTTACCATGCCCATCCAGGGGAGGAAGTTTTGGGCGCTGGGCAGATACACCCAGGACAGGGCGCCAATCCATTACTGGGCACACACTTACACACACAGACATTCTATATGGGGCACTTTAGAGAACTCAATTGACTTGATCCATGTTTTTGGACTGTGGGAGGAAACCGGAGAACCCGGAGGAAACCCACACAGACACGGGAGAACATGAAAACTCCACCCAGATAGGGATTCGAACCGGGAATCCCTAGCGCTGAGAGGCGAACGTGCTGACCACTAAGCCACCGTGCCGCATAATGACCCCATCATTTAATTCTACACCAGAATAAAATGATAATAAAACATCATTTTTCTGCTTATACAGCTGATCCTTCATCAAAAATATGAATACAATGAAGCGCCCGACATCAGCCGGGATTTGGCTGGATGTCAGACTCTGCTGTGAGGTGATTCCCTTCGACTGGATCTGGTTATTTGATTGGTCACACGGTCAGAAGCTCAGCTCTAATCGTTCTGCGCAGCCGTTGTGGTCTGTAGATAAGAGTTCTAAAGAGCGTACCAGCATCTGTTCACACGTAAAGGATGCGCCGATGTCATTGGTCAGAATTTGGAATGAGTATAGAAGGAAAATCAGGCTCCGCCATCTGTGAGCTCTGGAGAACTCTGGAGAACTCTGGAGAACAGGACTACAGGCTTCTCGCTGACGCCATGCGATGCTTGTTGTTCGCGGAGCGTCTCGTGAATAATTAAAAGGCGAGCACATGGCGGAGTAGCTGAGGAATTACCATGCACCGTTGCCTCCGAGAGCGCACACGTCTGTTAGCAGTGCATCGGAAGGGCAGCTCACTTAATTAATCTGTGCTGCCGCTCACCACCGAACCAGCATCACGGCTGCAGACGCATCAGAGCCGGCCATCGAGGATCTGCACGGCGTAACGCTGCACCAGGCCGCCTGGCCTCGGACTTACAGCCCCGTGACTCATGGGCTGTAATGCCTTTTGCCCGGGGCTAAACCTTTATGATTTAGGTCTTGCTACAGTGGACAAGCGCTCTGAGCTCCGAAGGACAGATGAAAAATGGGTCAGGAGCTTAGTCCTGAAAGCTCCACTCGTGTGGTCTATTTAGCAGACTGGGGAATCGAGTTTAGAGCCCCGCTCGACCCAGATGTGATAAAAAGTGTCTGTGTCTTATGTTACGGCCCTGTGCAGCATCCTGTTAGAGAGGAAGAGGATAAAGGGTGTATGGCTGCGTTGGTGTAAACTGTTGAACCGTTTTAACTGTTTAAAGCTTTTATAGTTTTAAGTTTTACACACACACACACACACACACTATACACTTATGCTGAAGTCCAGTTTATTGTTCTCCACATTCACTAAATATAGAAATCATCTTTCTAATGGTCACACACACTATATATACACAAATCAGTGGTCAAATGGTCACACACACACACTATACACACACACAAATATCACACACATATACAATATACACTGTTTACAATATACACAGCTTTTATAGTTTTAAGTTTTACACACACACACACACACACACACACTATACACTTATGCTGAAGTCCAGTTTAATGTTCTTCACATTCACTCAATATAGAAATCATCTTTCTAATGGTCACACACACACTATATATGCACAAATCAGTGGTCAAATGGTCACACACACACACACACACTATACACACACACATATCACACACATATACAATATACACTGTTTACAATATACACAGCTTTTATAGTTTTAAGTTTTACACACACACACACACACACTATACACTTATGCTGAAGTCCAGTTTAATGTTCTCCACATTCACTCAATATAGAAATCATCTTTCTAATGGTCACACACACACTACCCCCCCCCCCCCCCCCCCCCCCCCCCCCCCCCCCCCCCCCCCCCCCCCCCCCCCCCCCCCCCCCCCCCCCCCCCCCCCCCCCCCCCCCCCCCCCCCCCCCACATATCACACACATATACAATATACACTGTTTACAATATACACAACTTTTATAGTTTTAAGTTTTACACACACACACACACACACACACACACACACACACTATACACTTATGCTGAAGTCCAGTTTAATGTTCTGCACATTCACTCAATATAGAAATCATCTTTCTAATGGTCACACACACTATATATACACAAATCAGTGGTCAAATGGTCACACACACACTATACACACACATATATCACACACATATACAATATACACTGTTTACAATATACACAGCTTTTATAGTTTTAAGTTTTACACACACACACACACACACACACTATACACTTATGCTGAAGTCCAGTTTAATGTTCTGCACATTCACTCAATATAGAAATCATCTTTCTAATGGTCACACACACTATATATACACAAATCAGTGGTCAATTGGTCACACACACACACTATACACACACACAAATATACATACATATATATCACACACATATACAATATACACTGTTTACAATATACACAGCTTTTAAGTTTTACACACACACACACACTGTTGCTGAAGCCCAGTTTAATGTTCTCCACATTCATGCCATATAGAAATCATCTGCCTAATGGTCTCATGCACACTATATATACACAAACTATACACACACACACACACACATTATATATATATATATATGTTCTCCACATTAATGCTCACTCTGTCTGTTTGCAGTAACTTACTCTCGAACCCGTTCGTGTGCGACTGCCACCTCTCCTGGTTGGGTCAGTGGCTGAAGAAAACCAGGGTGGTGAGTGGAAACCCCCGGTGCCAAAAGCCTGACTTCTTAAAAGAAATCCCGATCCAGGACGTGTCCACGCCGGACTTCACATGCGACGGTGGGTGATTTTTGCCATGTGATTTATAAAAACAACATGCACTTATACATTGAACGTGACTGGTGTCAGGATCTCTGTTCCAGTTCACCCCAAATGTGTTTTATAGCGGTTGAGGTCAGAGCACATGGGCCGGTCAAGTTCCTACTGTTCCTATAAACTTAAAACCATAACAGTCCAAAGCTGCTTGATTTTACACTCCTGTGGATATGATTCAAATGTGTGTCCTTATACATTTGTCCATGTAGTATAGCTACAGGACCTTTTTCCTAAAACAAGAGTGGACGAACGGGTCGAATGGGCCCACAAGGTTCTCGCATCATCAGCATTTAGAGTGGGGGCCATTTCCCAACAGACACGGAGGGGGAACCGCTGTCCCGCTGTGCCGCCGTAAATCGTAACACAGAAAAGGAAATGTGGTTTGGCTTCTGTCTGGCCGGACTCTCAGCGAGAGTCAGGTCCTGCCGCCAAAGCCCGAGTGTTCGGGGAGAACAGCTCCTCTGCTGCTTGAGGGCTCTGGGAATAGCGTTGCGGATGTGAGCTGCACACTTAAAATAAAGAGGTTCAAAGAAAGGGAACTCACAGGGAACCTGAGAGGGTTATTAGCAAGCACAAAGTATCTGCTCCGAGCCGGCGGTGTGTTTGTAGCCGGCTTTGTGCTTTTAATTGACTGTGAAGTCTGTTCTACTTTACAGCTGAGTGAACGAGTAGAACTGAGGACGTGGGGTGGACGTCACGCATCACTAACAAACTGTCGTCCTGGTTCCATATTACTTAAAAAGTGCTTTCTAAATAACCTGATGCCGGACTCGCACTGTACGACAAATATATTCTTAATACTATACTAGGGTCGGGGGGGGGGGGGGGGGGGGGAAGATGCCCATCCAGGGGAGAATATTTTTGCAGATACACCCAGGACAGGGCAGCAATCCAACACTGAGCGTACACACTCACACAAACTATATAGGGGCAATTTAGAGCAGCCAATTGACCTTGAAGCCATGTTTTTGGACTGTGGGAGAATTTTAGAGAACCCAGCGGAAACCCACATCAACGAGCTGCCCTGAAATAAATTATCTTAAATAATAAATGTTAGGTGTGGCACGGTGGCTTAGTGGTCAGCACGTTCACCTCTCAGCGCTAGGGATTCCCGGTTCGAACCCCCATCTGGGTGGAGTTTCCATGTTCTCCCTGTGTCCGCGTGGGTTTCCTCTGGGTTCTCCGGTTTCCTCCCACAGTCCAAAAACATGGATCAAGTCAATTGAGTTCTCCAAATTGCCCCATATAGAGTGTGTCTGTGAGTGAGTGAGTGAGTGTGTGCCCAGCAATACAGTGGCGCCCTGGCCTGGGTGTATCTGCCTGCCGCCCGTTCTCCCCTGGATGGGCGTGGGCCATCCCCCGCCCCGTGACCCTAATAACGGATAAAGATAATGAATGAATGAATAAATGTTAGAATTGTATGCTTATTAGCCTGCTTTCCTGCAAACGATGTGAATTTAATGTTGATTAAACGTAATAGGTCAGATGTTGGTGGGATGTTTTTTTTTTTATCTCTGCAGGGGGCAGACCCTTTTATTCATTCATTATCTCCCGCTTCATCCTCTAGTAGAGTCGCGGGGGGGTTCCCCATGCCCATCCAGGGGAGAACATCTCGGGCGCTGGGCAGATAGACCCAGGACAGGGCGCCAATCCATCACTGGACACACACTCACTCACACACTTTATATGGGCCAATTTTGGAGAACTCAATTGACTTGATCCATGTTTTTGGACTGTGGGAGGAAACCGGAAACCCGGAGGACACCCACACTGACACGGGGAGAACATGGAAACTCCACCCAGATGGGGATTCAAACCGGGAATCCCTAGTGCTGAGAGGAGAACATGCTAAACCACTAAACCACCGTGCCGCCCACTACGGAACACATTACCTCAATCTTGTGTGGAGTGTTGTTCTCTATCACTTGTCTATTAAAGGTATGAAGGTATCAAACAGGCTTTATTATATTCTGCATGAACAACATCACATTCTGACATCATAATCTCCATAATCTCTCGTCCCTTTCAGACGTTGTGTGTGTGTTTTACTCTCCCTCTCCTCCTCCATCACCACGTTATCACACTGGTTCTGGAGTGCTGAAATTACACTTCGGAGAACCCAATACGGCTAAATCAACTTGCTGGAAGACATTTTTGGTGACTAGAGAGGTGCAATCATCGGAGTGAAATGAGTTTGAGTGTCTGTCCTCTTCCCCCGGGCCCCACCTCCCCTCACCTCACCTCCCTCTTCCTTCTCCTCTCTCGAAACGCAGGCTGTTATTGTTGGCGCCCTTCTGAACCACCATTACCTCTCATTAATGTCTTAATTCTTTCTTTCTTTTTAATCTGGAGAGCCACTCAGGCTCTTTGCAGATACCATCTCCCGGACTCGGATTGAACGCTGCTGGTGAGCGAGGCTGTGTGCAGCAGCTGGGGAAAACCGATGGCGGCCAAGAACAATATTTAGCGGCTGATCTTTAACTCGCATGTGCGGTTGCACTTATTAACAAAAAGACTTTCTGGTACCGATGGTCTGATCGCAGGGGCAGCAGCGGCGGGGCAGTAGACATGGTGCCCCCTGTGCATTTGCAGCTCTGCTCCCATTTCCTCTTTAGCTCCTCCAATGTTAAAGAATTTATGAACAGCTATATTCAACCAGGCTTCATTTTTCTCTCGTGCATACAATGTCTCAATAAAGACGCATTAAATATTGAAGATCCTCCCACCCCCTCTCTCTCCTCATTCAGGTGAGACTGAGAACGCCTGCCTGCCATCAGCCCCACGTTGCCCGGAGGCTTGCACGTGCTCAGATACAGTGGTACGCTGCAGTAACCGTGGACTGCGTTCTCCACCCAAGGGCATTCCCAAGGACACGACCGAGCTGTAAGTTTCCCTCCACCGTGACGCCCCCATCCGTCTCTGACTCTTCGGTGTATGCACCTCAGTAAGAGCTCTTTGTTTCAGCAGGACGTCGTATTTTCATCAGACCGTCCGGACACTTTGCAGTTTAAGAGGTTTAGTCTCTTTAAGCTTTAGTCCAGGACTCACACACTGCAGTTTCCTTTGTTCCGCTGCAGAACCGCTTTAATGTTCCGTATAAAATAATGTCCGGTCCAGCAGTGGCAGTGACAGGACCGAGCCAGACGCTGTACAATGAGCCACAGAGGAGACCGAGAACAAGAAAAGTGCACACAGATCTATAACGTGAACTTTACCAAGAAGATACTGTTGATGCATGTTAGGCCACGCCCCCTTCTTACTTAATCATCCATTTCCTCCTCTTATCATACAGATGATTGTAGTTTTATAATTACAGACTGTAGTTCATCTGGGCGGCACGGTGGCTTAGTGGTTAGCATGTTCTCCTCTCAGCACTAGGGATTCCCGGTTCAAATCCCCATCTGCGTGGAGTTTCCATGTTCTCCCCGTGTTCGCGTGGGTTTCCTCCGGGTTCTCCGATTTCCTCCCACAGTCCAAAAACATGGATCAAGTCAATTGGGTTCTCCAAATTGCCCCATATAGAGTCTGTCTGTTTGAGTGAGTGTGTGCCCAACGATGGATTGGCGCCCTGTCCTGGGTGTATCTGCCCAGCGCCCGAAAAGTTCTCCCCTGGATGGCATGGGGAACCCCCCCCCGGCGACCCTAATATAGGATAAAGCGAAAGATAATGAATGTTTTTTGTTAGTCCTCTGTTGGTCCTCTGTTCTGTAATCTAATCTAAACTAATCTCTGTCTCAGGTATCTGGAAGGCAACCAGTTAATCTCAGTACCCAAGGAGCTGAGCAGTCTGAAGCAGCTGTCCCTCGTGTGTGTATCTTTACAGCATTATGTTTTTGTTTTAGCACCTAAAGTAAAAAAAAATAAAAATCATAAAACCCATGCCACACAGTAGCAGTGCAACGTTAGGCCACGCCCCCTTCCTTCTCAATCCTCCACTTATTATACAGATGGACTTTGTAGTTTTACAATAACAGACTGTAGTCCTTTGTGTTCTTTGTTGTTGTTCGTCCCCTGTTGGTCAGAACATCACAGAACAGGTATCATTTGGGTGGTGGATTGTTGATTGTCAGTTCTGCAGTGACACTGATGTGGTGAGGGGGTTTTAGTGCAGCAGTGCTGCTGGAGTTTCATTTAAACACCTCAGAGACACTGCTGGGATAGGACTAATGCACCCACCACTTTTTGAGCGGTACTGTATGACGCACAGCTCAGGTTTTGTCAGGTCAGTGAATCAATTATCCACCAGACGCCAAGAGCTAAAGCAGAACGTAGTTTGTAATTTCATTTGGGGTCACTGCAGCAGATCACCCTCACGTCCAGAAATCAGAGATCTGTCTGTGTTAACGGTGGAGTCAGTCTACATTCAGACATTTCAATGAATGATCAGAGTGTGTGTGTGTGTGTGTCCTCACAGGGACCTGAGCAACAACAGCATCAGCTCTCTGACTCCGTTCATTTTCAGCAATATGACTCAGCTTGCTACACTGTGAGTTGTGTAACCGCTACACACCTGACAACAAGCTCAGCATCACTTTAGTTTCTAAGTGAGTCGCCTGCGAGCGCGAGTTCATAAATAACAGGATGTAACCTCTGTTTCCAGCATCCTGAGTTATAATCAGATCCGCTGTGTGCCGGTGCATGCGTTTGACGGACTGCGCTCGCTCCGACTGCTGTAAGTATTCAACCTGTTTGCATTTCCACACACACACACACACACACACACTAATTCCTGTTCAGGAGGTGGATGTGATGAAACGCAGATCGCACCACAAAATGAACTTCACTTGTCAGAAGCTTCTCCTTTCCGATAAAAGATGTGAGCGTCTGTCTCCTGTCTCTCCTCCTGCAGTCTGCAGGTTATCAGCAGCCTTTAAGACCTCACGCCCGGTTACACAGGGGTGACTCTCCCCGCCGCCCGTCTCACCTACGCCCGGTCGGCTCCGTCTGCCAGCCACCGATCACTCTCACTTCTTAATTTCCCACCTGGCCCCCGGGGGCAGCATGGCCGTGCTCTCGGCTGCAGGGCTGGCCGCTCACAGGGTCTGATTGCTGTCAATCGAACACCGGAGCGCAGTGCGGCTGTGGAGCGGAAACTTACGATCCATACAATGACTTCTTAGTGCGCAGTTCTGGGTTCCTATCTGATTCCTGCCGCAGCATCCGTCCTCGTTCGCCATCTCCTTTGTTGTGATTCGAACAATAAGCCCCTTTCTCAGAGTTCTTCATGTGTTTGTTTTCAATTTCCCCTTCCTTTTCTTGCAGAACGCTCCACGGAAACGACCTTTCAACTATTCCAGAGGGAGCTTTCAACCATTTGACATCTCTGTCTCATCTGTGAGTGGGTTTGATGCTCTCTCTCTCTCTTGCTCTCTCTCGCGCACTTGAATATAGTCTTAGCGCATTACCAGGTGCAACCAGGAGTCAGAGAGTATTAACAGGTGACGGAGGATAGAAGTAAGAACTACTTTCAAAGGCCGGCTGGAGCTCAGTGCGCTGAATCTGAAGCCTCATCAACTTTAAATACACTTCTGAAAAAGCTGCTGCGTGTTTTTCTGACTTATTTTAGTGTTGCCTTCAAACACTTTTTAAAGGGACCACTGTTTTTTAAAGACACACAGCCAATCCCTTTGATTTCCTCTTTATGATCTTAAAATTCTAAACTTGCAGTTTCAACTGAAGCTTTTAAACAATCGAACCAAGTTTCACATTTGATTCAGAGTTAGTGGAGTCAGAACTAAGAGCAGCGTGCTATCAGATATTCACTCATTCATTCATCCATTATCTCCCGCTTTATCCTCTATTAGGGTCACGGGGGGGACCCCCATGCCCCCCATGCCCATCCAGGGGAGAACGTTTCGGGCGCTGGGCACCCAGAACTGTACCATCCGTTAAACAGAACCGCACCATCAAGAGTGGAGTACGCATAGTGAAGACCTAGAACCGTAGGCCAATCAGGACTGCAGAGATCTTTTTGTGTTTTTGTGTTGAATTCTGGATTCTGATTGGCCACTGACTGTATTTAGTTGTGTATTACTCCATCCATCCATCCATTATCTTCCGCTTTATCCTCTATCAGGGTCGCGGGGGGGTTCCCCATGCCCATCCAGGGGAGAACGTTTCGGGCGCTGGGCAGATAGACCCAGGACAGGGCGCCAATCCATCGCTGGGCACACACTCACTCACACATACACACTCTATATGGGGCAATTTGGAGAACTTAATTGACTTGATCCATGTTTTTGGACTGTGGGAGGAAACCGGAGAACCCGGAGGAAACCCACGCGGACATGGGGAGAACATGGAAACTCCACCCAGATGGGGATTCGAAGCGGGAAGCCCTAGCGCTGAGAGGAGAACGTGCTGACCACTAAGCCACCGTGCCGCCGCTATGAGATATTTATATTTATATATTTTCGTACCCTGTAACAGTATGGTTATAGTTATGGTTAGGGTTCTGGTTATAGTAGGGTAGAAACACTTATGGTTAAGATTAGTTTAAGTCTCTATGAAATGAATAAGAGGTCAATGTCAAGTCCCCACAATGCACTGAAACAAACGTGTGTGTGTGTGTGTGTGTGTGTGTGCGTGCATCAGGGCTTTGGGTGCAAACCCTCTGTACTGTGACTGTAAACTGCGCTGGCTCTCTCAGTGGGTAAAGGCGGGCTTTAAGGAGCCTGGCATTGCCCGCTGTACCGGACCTCCTGACATGGCAGACCGCCTGCTGCTGACCACCCCCCTCAACCGCTTCCTGTGCAACGGTGAGACTCGTCTTCACGCTCCGTCCCGTTCCTCATACGCGTTTTCTCCGACAGTACGCTTCACTTCCAGCCCTTAAAAGCCAATTAGCCCCGCTGAGGGGCTGATTCAAGATTAAGGAAGCGATTAAAGAGAGTTCTATGTATTTGGAGAGAGCAGGATTGATTGAACCACCCTCTGTGATGCCCTCCAGTGTCCTTTGTTTTAATTACACTCTCTCTTCTCTGCTGAGTTCAGTTCATCTTCATTTGCTTTCAAATCTTTTCGTTGACTCTCTCTCTCTCTCTCTCTCTCTCTCTCTCTCTCTCTCTCTCTCTCAGGCCCTGTTGAGGTGAATCTAATGGCCAAGTGCGCCCCCTGTCTGGCTAACCCTTGCCAGAACAATGGCACTTGTGTGAGTGATGTCACAGGCTCCTACCACTGCACATGTCCTTTTGGCTACAAGGTGAATGAACTCTCTCACTTCTTCCCGTCTTCAGATTTCACCCTGACGCTGGTCGTGTTTAATGCCCCTCAGGTTCTCCTGCCCCTCAGGTTCTCCTGCACTTATTTTACATGGCCTTTTTAACTTATGCATATCGTTAGCAGAGGGAAAGAGGTTTATCATCAATCTTCCTGAGCTGGCTCGATATATTGGACGCTCTCGTACTCATGCATGCACAAGGCTTAATGAGGGATCAATAAAAAAGGGCCAAAGATCCAAGACTGCAGAGACGGAGCATTTACTACTGGCTCATATGGCAATAAATAAAACATGGCAGGGGGATTTCTGATCAACAGGAGGATCAGCGTCATTATTAATTTAACATGCATTAGTCCTAACGACTCATTTTGATCTCTTATGCTGTTTAGGGTTCGATATCTTGTCACAGACGAACATCTGTTGTCTTCAAATAATTGGTTTTGTGTTGTAAATTTTAAACTATGTCTGAAAAATGATATCTACAGTATCAGTCAAAAGTTTGGACACGCCCCCTTTTTGCTCCACTTATTCAGAGCAGGGATTATTTGCTTGGTGCATTATTCCTATCCCAGCATCGTCAACCCACTGCTGACCACTACACCTTTGTGCTGCCCCAATAATATTCTAATTCTTATTTCATCATCTTCCACTTGATCCTCTACTTGGGTCGCAGGAGTTTCCCCATTCCCAACACCCAGGACAGGGTGCTGATCCATCACTGGGAGCACACACACACACACACTATATGAGATCAATTTAGAAGGGAGCAATTTAGGACACCCAATTCTCCCTGAATCCATGTTTTTAGACAGTTGGGAAGAAACCAGAGAACCCGGAGGAAACCCACATGGACTCGGAACATGGAAATTCCACCCAAATTGGGCTTCGAACCACGATCCCCAGTGCTGTGAGGGACAGACGTGCTATCCATTCAGCATCTTAAAACATCATCTTATTTAATCAACATCATCTGAGACCGCTTCAAAAACAGAACAATAGAACCTGCAGAATGAAGCGCGGGAGGAAAGCGTCCTCTGCCGTTAATCAGCGTCTGTCTGCAGCCAAACAGATAAGAACAGAACCTCTTGTCTTTAAAAAGACTTCTTTTAATTGAATTCACTGCACTCAAGGTCAAAGTAAGTGGCGCGTGAGTGTGTGTGTGTGTGTGTGTGTGTATAGATATCACTTTTCTATTACACTTTGATAGCCTTGACTTACTAAGCCGTTCTCGTGCTGATCCCTCCTCTGGGTGCAGATTAATTACCAGGTGGCAGGAAAATCAAACATAAATACTAAAGAGAAGGAACCTCCAGTAGCTGAGACTGGTGCAGAGGAAATGAGCCGAGCGTCAGAGCATGTTTTCATTGAAATTGAAATCGGTGAGAGCCTCGGTCTGCTAAATCGATCTGCGCAGATTATCCCAAACGTCATGCTCGCGATATTTTTACTGTCCGAAGCCAGGATGTAAAAATCACAAAGCGAGCACTCACACTGATTCAATTCAGACTACTGTTTTACACGAGTCACGGCATAACAGGATATAGTCCGGCGCACCGATGTCCACCGCTGAGGTCACAGCGGGAGATGACGTGACCATAAACTCAGTCACAAAGTTCAGCCAGAACTTCACTGGAACTTTAAATGTGATGGTTTAAGGCGACCGGAATAAAATCCAACCAAATATATTTACTGGTGGGTGTATATTGGTTCAGGGTTTATTAATGGTGGTCCCTGGGATTGAACCCCCAACTGCCTAACACACACACACCTAAGAGTACCAGCCAAAAGTATTGGACACACCCTGTTTTGCATGCATCTCACACTTTTCCTCTATTTGTTTCTTATTCTTAGGGTCAGAACTGTGAGATAGCCATGAACGCCTGCCTGAGCCAACCCTGCATTAACGGGGGTACCTGCCACCTCATCCCTGGTCAGGAGGGCCAATACAGGTATGACGACCCCAGTTTCGCTACACACACTGACAGCATTACAACATAACAAATCAACCTTGAAATATATTCAGTGCACTTTAAAAGCCAGGTGTACTTTAAAAACTGAAAAGAAAAACAGACGGCAACTTGATTTGTTTTACGTTGCAGTAAATGTCCCGATTCTGATTCCACCCGCTCCCCAAATCACCTTGTAACATTTAAACGCATGCAGCTTTACCCTTTCCATTCAATTACCGAGGGCCGGAGCCCCTGCATCCAGACAAGCAACAAATGAGTCCGTGTCAGGTTCCACTTGACATTACAAAAAAAAAAAAAAAATGTATTGAAGCTGCTGGGAAAAACCATTTGGGGAGAGTGGGGTCAGGGTGGCTGTTTGCGGTGCATATTGGTGTCAGCGGTGAGGTAGCCGAATATGATATATCTACATCGACCCTGGAGCTGCCCTTTGTGCACGGCGTCTGTAAAATATGGTGATTTGAGTGGCTGGAGGGGGGTAGCAGGAGGATGGGGGTGCATGGGTGGCACCAGTGAGCGTGGGCGCCAGTTACCAGATGAGATAAGTGTTGCTGGTCTCTTGTGGGAAGTCTCCATGGAGACCAAGCTCTATCAAACACTGAGCTTCCTGCAAAGCCACAGTCCGTCATGATGCCAAGCCACAGTATAGAATTAGAGTCCCAACGTCAGAGACCATTATTAAGAACTCTTATTATATTATGCTTTTAAATTCTCCATAAAAAATATCGAGTCTTATTTGAAAAATCGTGATGAGTCGGGGTGCCAATCTATCACTGGGCACTACCATTTAAATAGGGGCAATTTAGAGCAGCCAACTGTGTGAGGAAACCCACACAACTTGATACTGGTGGATCTGGGCTTGGGGTTTAAACCTTTAAACTGCAGATTAATTGCCTAATATTTTAACCAGGCGGTGTAGTGGTTAACACACCCACCTCTCAGTGGGGTGAAGTTGCCCCCCCCGTGTCCGTTGGCTTCCTTCAGGTTCTCCTGTTTCCTCCCACAGTCCAAAAACATGCAGTCAAGCTAAATCATCTGCTCTATATCGCCTCTATACAGTGCATGTTAGTCAGTGAGTGTGTCCCAGTAACGGATTGGTACCCTGCCCTGGATGTACCTGCCCTGCGCCCGAATTGTTCTCCCCTGAATGGACATGGGGGAACCCCCCGGCCCCCCACCACGAGGGATAATGATGTATTATTAAAGGCATCAGTGTAGAGAGCAGCTCTGCAGCATCCCGTTATTCTGTTCACACTAAAACTGATGGAATGCAGCTGAACAGATCCGACGTTCGTTCTTGCCAAATTCCAAACAGGCAGCAAAGCCGTAAAGCTGAGATAAATGAGTCTTTTATGCTAAAAGAGACAAAGCCATATGGGGAAAACAAATCTGTGGTTGATCATGAAACTCAAGATGTTACATTCCACAATAAAACAATATTGTCTTTGCTCAGTCTGATAATAAAACGTTACATCCTGCTCATCTGTCCCGATTCTGCGAGAGGAAGCTCAAAGTCCGAGCAAAACGCTGTTTACAGTGATGTGATCTACGATAGAAATGATTATCCTGAGGTTGCTCATCAGTTTATACCCCCAAGTTCAAGTTATTATTTATGTCGCGCTTTTTACAACAGCACATTGTCACAAAGCAGCTTTACAGAATGAAAAGCCTTTAAACCCCCAAAGAGCGAGCCGAAGCGACAGTGGCAAGAAAAAACTCCATTATGTTGTTATTTAAGGAAGAAACCTTGGGAGAACCAAGACTCGGGGGGACTTGTCCTCCTTGAGCGGCCAGGCAGCAACAACAGAGTAGGACAGCTGTGTACAGATATTTAACAAATGGGAATATAATACGCCCCTGTCCATGTGTCCATGTTTGTAGCTGCGTTTGTCCCCCCGGTTTTGAGGGCCAGCGGTGTGACGTGAATCCAGATGACTGTGAAGATAATGACTGCGAGAATAACTCCACCTGTGTCGATGGCATCAATAACTACACCTGCATCTGCCCTTCGAACTACAGAGGTAAGGTACAAACCGCTAGAGAACCGACTGATGTGGAGCCCCCCATTCCAGGGCCGTCTCAAGGCATTCGGGGCCCCAAACAAACAAACGTATTGCTTACTTAACTTATTAATATTTAAATGTCAACATTTCAAATCACTGTGTAACTCATTCATTCATTATCTTCCACTTTATCCTATTTTAGGGTCGCGGGGGGGGGGGGGGTGGTTTCTCATGCCCATCCAGGGGAGAATGTTTCGGGCGCTGGGCAGATAGACCCAGGACAGGGCGCCAATCCGTCGCTGGGCACACACTCACTCACACATACATACTCTATATGGGGCAATATGGAGAACTCAATTGACTTGATTCATGTTTTTGGACTGTGGGAGGAAACCGGAGAACCCGGAGGAAACCCACGCAGACACGGGGAGAACATGGAAACTCCACCCAGATGGGGATTCGAACCGGGAAGCCCTAGTGCTGAGAGGAGAACGTGCTGACCACTAAGCCACCGTGCCGCCAAAATCACTACATAACTTTTCAATGAAAAAAAAAAAATCATTCTTCACAAACAAATGTTTTCATTTTCAGCAGTTAGTGGGAGGGGCTTCATGAGGAGGATTCTGATAACGCTGTCGTTGTACTTTACTGTATTGACCATCACAGAATTTAAATGGCACTCACACAGTTTGTCATTGCATTCAATTCATAACCCGTCGTTGTCTGGGGGCCTCAGCGCACCTTGGGTCTCTAGGTAATTGGTTGGTTTGGTGCCACCCATGTTTTTGTTTGTTTTTGTATGGTGTACATGTTCTCTGAGGTAACTGTTAAGGCTACAGCATGGTGGTGTGACTGGTGTGCAACCCGAGATATAATTTGTTGTAGGGGTCACGTGCCACCTGTGGTGTTTACACTTAGTGAGTATTAGAAACAGTACGTCCCCCGTAAGACTTCTATTGTGATGAGTATTATTTGCGTCTCACGCAGTTGGGTCTGGTGTTCCTTCGAGCCTCCCATCATGCCGTCAAGTTAGAGGTCCAAAAAAATGTGGAACACAAATGATATAGAGTTGTTTTCTCAGCAGTCCTGACTCAGCGATGATGAAGTGCAGCAGTTTGTTTTCAGAGACACTGTTACGGCTGTGAAACTGTATTGAGGCCAGAAGGAAAGGGGTACAGCTGTGTTCCCAGAGCCCTGTTATTACACACAGGAAGTCTAATTGCAGCCTCCAATGGGAGTGGGCGCAGAGCGGGTGCCCACTGCGATACCAACTTGTGGACTGGAAGTCAGAACTGTGGGCTTGCCCAGCTCACAGCTGCTATTACGCCTCTGTGCGAAGAAAGCTGCCAATTAGATGGATTTTAAAGTGTGTTTCCTCGTCCTTGCTCTGCATTTGTACCCCCCCCCCCCCCAAGGTTCTCATTCACCCGTATGATGACCCGTCTATAACATGGGACAGGAACCAGAATGGCTTTGGATGAGTTTTACCTCAGGGTTATGTCCTGTTCTCCAGCCTGCATACCTCGTTTGTTTATGTTCTTCGCCTTAAAATACTCCGGGTTCCGGCTTTTCATTCCATCTCCTTAAAATCCCAAACCTTATGCAGGGTGTGTTCCCTCCTAGCACCTCGTTTTTACACGACACACCAGAAATAGAGACAAGGACGGAAAATAAAAATGGTTTATAAGCAGACTCTACTGATTAAGCTTTAAGGTTCCATTCTGCCAGCATTGCATTTCTCAACAGCTCATCCAGCCCATTAGAACCCGGACTCTTCCCCGTAAAGGAGGAAGGATTAGGGTACAATATAAACAATATAAAAAAAAACATAAGATGCTTTTTATTCTATTTATAGTGTCAGCGAGGGCAGCCCAAGTTTTCCGGTTTCCTCCCGCAGCCCAAAAACACGGATCAAGTCAATTGAATTCTCCAAAAATGCCCCATATAGAGTGTGTGTGTGTGAGTGAGTGTGTGCCCAGCAATGGATTGGCGCCCTGTCCTGGGTGTATCTGCCCAGCGCCCGAAACATTCTCCCCTGGATGGGCATGGGGAACCCCACCGCGACCCTAATAGAGGATAAAGCGGAAGATAATGAATGAATAGTGTCAGCGATCTGTAATCTTACATATCATATATTTAGCTTTCATGGTATTTGTTTGCCATTAGACGGGTTGGTGACCCACATGTCTCTATGGATTCCAATTCAGGTCATGGAAAGCCCTCACTGGACCGAAGGTAGTGGAAAAATAGGGCCCTTTATTTCCATTTCCCTTAATGTGTTTGTGTACAGACGTTCTTAACAACAAAACATCAGTCGTTCACATTCATGTGCTCATCTATACTGTATGGTTATATGTAGAGTACTGTAGATATATAAAAAACTGGTGATTATTTATAAAACGGTTGGGATCTTGACCGTGTAAGTTACTTGTGCTGGATTTAGGAAGCAGGTACTGCACTGATGAACCTCTGCCGCTCTAGTAATTGGAAAAAAAAAAACTCTATTTGGAGTTAGGATTGTATTTTGATTGCATGCTGTAACCCTACTCTTGTATTAGCCCTTGTTACTATTATTTCAGTTGTGGGGGCTCTGTTTGCTTTATCAGCACGGTGAACATCTCTCCACATCCTCTTGGCTCTTAGGTACTCTGCAGATTTGCCATAAAGATTTGATTAAAAAGCCACAGGGCCGTCTCTTTGCCAGGCTGTGAGTGCAGACGCTAAGGTGGTGTAGGAAACAGCAAACCGCAGAGGGTTCTAGGTGCCCGAGTTTATCCACCCATCGCTCAGCCAGGCGCTCTCAGATGAAGGGGATGATGGAGAAAACAGTCTTTAAAACCCTAATTCAGCCTCAAAAGCCTCTTGTGTTTGTACTGCACTTGTACAACGTGGATGGGAATCTCCAGCAGCAGGTGGAGCTCATCGTATTAAATCCTGGAAGTTTAACTATCGGGCTGGCAGTCCGTCTGCGAAGGTTCTCCGGCGATTCGAGCGAACGGTGAAGGAAAACTCTCAAGAAAGGCGTTAAAACCTGCGGGGGGTCATTCTGAATGTGTACATTTTTGATTTTTGTGCTGTAGTGGCTTAGGTGTTAGCACATTCGCTTCTCAGCGCTGGGATTCCCGGTTCGAATTCCCATCTGGGTGGAGTTTCCATGTTCTCCCTGTGTCTGCGTGGGTTTCCTCCGGGTTCTCCGGTTTCCTTCCACAGTCCAAAAACATGGATCAAGTCAATTGAGTTCTGTAAATTGCCCCATATAGAGTGTGTATGTGTGAGTGAGTGTGTGCCCAGCGATAGATTGACGTCCTGTCCTGGGTCTATCTGCCCAGCGCCCGAAACGGTCTCCCCTGGATGGGCATGGGGAACCCCCCCGCGACCCTAATATAGGATTAATTAATTAATTAATTTTTGTGCTGTACTTACACACGTCCTCCATACACACACACACACAATAAATGAAGTAAGCACACATACCGGAGCAGTGGGCAGCCCTGCACATGACGCCTGGGGATCAATTGGGGTTAGGTGACTTGCCCAGGGGCTCTCCAGCTATAGTACTTGGTGGGACAGGGACTCGAACCACTGACCTTCAGACGGGCAAAGCAGGTTCCTTAACCATGAGCCTACCACTGCTCTTAAAAGCTAACGTCAGACGAGGCTTATGGCTGTAAAGTGTTCCTGCTACATATCAGCTGTGTGACATCCGACATGTTTCTGTATCTGTGTGTTTTAGGAGACCTGTGTGAGGAGGTGGTTGACCCCTGCCTGCCCGGTTTCGACCCCTGCCAGCATGAATCCAAGTGTTTGCCCCTCAATAAAGGCTACAGGTGAGAAAGAAAACGACTGAATTAAGTTCTCACGTCGCTCATACTCAAGCTTTAAAGCTTAGGAAAGTCTGGAGGTTTAATTGTAAATTCATCTCGCCGGTCGTCAGAGCAACGCCGTAATGCAGTCCACCGTCAGCTCTATAAACAAACCAAACTAACCAGATCATTACTAAAGTTATTCAGCGGCGCATGTATGTGGTCTGTACGACTCGCTCTGGACGGCCGGGGTGGGCCAGCTGAGAAAAATATTGAGTTGCTTCTTTAAAGTGATGCGTCACTGAATGCGTATGGCAAACACATTTGGCAGCTTCACTCTCGCGTCCCTACTTTGCATATTTCAAGGGAGAAAATAAGACCTGGGGAAGGCAGCCATGAAAAGCTTCAAAATGGCTGGAGTTGAAAGGCATATTTTTAAAGTGTGTGTGTGTGTGTGTGTGTTGTAGGTGCGAGTGTTTGCCCGGTTATGTGGGTCAGCACTGTGAGGACGACTTTAACGACTGCCTGAAGAACAAGTGTCAGCACGGAGCCGAGTGTGTGGATGCCATCGACGGCTACACGTGTGTGTGCAAAGATGGATTCAGGTTTGATAATGGATTGCTGATCATAACCCCACCGAGTCACACTGAACGACACTACATGACCAGCTGATGGGACATTCATTCATTCTATATTAGGGTCACGGGGGGGGTTCCCCATGCCCATCCAGGGGAGAACGTTTCGGGCGTTGGGCAGATGCACCGAGGACAGGGACACACACTCACTCACTCACACATACACACTCTATATGGGGCAATTTGGAGAACTCAATTGAATTGATCCATGTTTTTGGACTGTGGAAGGAAACCGGAAAACCCGGAGGAAACCCACGCGGACACGGGGAGAACATGGAAACTCCACCCAGATGGGGATTCGAACCGGGAATCCCTAGTGCTGAGAGGAGAACATGCCAACCACTAAACCACCGCTGATGGGACATCATCCCTATAATCTCTTCCAAACGCAGACACAACAGTGCGCACACACACACACACACACACACACACTCAGACCAGACACCCGAGCTACAGATGGTGCTTTATTATATGGCACTAGTCTGTCTCATCAACGGCGACAGCAGATGAATCTCCATGTGGCTAATTATAGCCCGATAAGCGCGGGGCCGTCCCCAGGACCCGATGAAGAGCAAGTGCGGCGGCGTGCGTCTGCCCGCGTGCATGGGTGTGGGTGCATGTGTGCTGTGCAGCCAGTGCCAGCTAACAGCAGGATGGCAGAAGTCATCACTTTGAGAGTCTAGAACTCCAGTGTTGGGCTGGAACAATAGTGCGTTCTGCGCAGGCCGGTAATTAAGTGCTAGCAGCTTGAGCGCTGCATTAATTTGGCTAAGCACCAAGTCTGGCAGTCGATCAATCTGAAAACATGATTTTCATCTCCGTAACAAAAGCGTCTGGTTAATTTATGAAAAAGATTACATGGCAGATCAGAGCAGAACGCCACTTTGATGTCGCGCCGTCTGGGTTATTGGGAAAAGGCTCATTAAACGATCTGATAAACAGATCCGTGGCTCGCGTGCCCCTCTCCCCTCATGACTCTCGCTCTCTCTCTCAATTCAATTCAATTTATTAACATGCAAATCTTTACATTCGTATTGTCGAAGCATAATATATACAGATGAAATCACAGGAATAAATAAACAAATCCAGGCGGCACGGTGGCTTAGTGTTTAGCATGTTCTCCTCTCAGCACTAGGGATTCCCGGTTCGAATCCCCATCTGGGTGGAGTTTCCATGTTCTCCCTGTTTCCGCGTGGGTTTCCTCCGGGTTCTCCGGTTTCCTCCCGCAGTCCAAAAACTGAATCAAGTCAATTGAGTTCTCCAAATTGCCCCATATAGAGTGTGTCTGTGTCAGTGAGTGTGTTCCCAGCGATAGATTGGCATCCTGTCCTGGGTGTCCAGGACATCTGCCCAGTGCCCGAAACGTTTTCCCCTGGATGGGCATGGGGAACCTCCCCCCCACCACCCTAATATAGGATAAAGCAGAAGATAATGAATGAGTGAAATAAACAAATACAAGTTATGTTCTTTCAATAATAAAGATTATATATGTGTGTGTGTGTGTAAATAAACAATAATAGTAATGATTATATGAAAAATTAAAGTATATATTATATATACATAGTAATACGGAGGAAATATAGAAAATATACATATACAAGTTTGTGTGTAACTGTGTGTATGTGTTGTGTGTGTGTGTGTGTGTATGGAATAGGGTTTTGTGGTTGGAGGTTTAGGATTATTATGTGTGTTTGTGGGGATTATCAGGTGGTTGACTCACTGTCCCGGTGTGTGTGACAGTCCTGTATGTATCTGGCTGCAGTGGGGGCTGATGGACCCTCTCCTAATAAAACGGCCAGTTTCTGGTTCTCTGTGAGGGTTCGAAAGCTGCTCATCTCTCTCTAATTGGTTGAAGTATTTTTCTCTGATGGTGGTGTACTTGGGGCAGTTCAGGGGGAAGTCAATCTCTCTCTCTCTCTCTCTGTTAGTGGGCTTTTCTGCGAGAACCCGCCGCCGATGATTCTGCTGCAGAAGACGAGTCCGTGTGATCAGTCCGACTGTCAGAACGGAGCTGAGTGTCTGCTGATGGAGGGCGAGCCGCTGTGCCGCTGTCTGCCCGGCTTCTTCGGGAACAAGTGCCAGAAGACGCTTACGGCACACTTTTTGGGGAAAGACGCGTACATCGAGCTGACGGGAACCAAAATCCGGCCTTACACTCACATATCCCTCCAGGTACAGCCATTATTACCAGCTCATTTAAATATCTCCTGCTTTATCCTCTACCAGGCAGCACGGTGGCTTAGTGGTTAGTACGTTCACCTCTCAGCGCTAGGGATTCCCGGTTCAAAACCCCATCTGGGTGGAGCTTCCATGTTCTCCCTGTGTCTGTGTGGGTTTCCTCCGGGTTCTCCGGTTTCCCACAGTCCAAAAACATGGATCAAGTCAATTGAATTCTCCAAATTGCCCCATATAGAGTGTGTCTGTGTGAGTGTGCCCAGCGATGGATTGGCGCCCTGTCCTGGGTCTATCTGCCTATCTGATCTGTCTACCTGCCCTGTCCTGGGTCTACCCTTGGTCTATCTGATGGGCATGGGGAACCCGCCGCCCCCCCGCGACCCTAATAGAGGATAAAGCGGGAGATAATGAATAAATGAATGAATTTATCCTCTACCATGCCCTTCGGGGGTGAACATGTCAGGTGTTGGCAATAAGACAGATGGAGGCAATAATCTATGACTGGGCACACACTCTCTCTCTCACACACACACACATTATATAGGAACAATTTAGAGTAGCCAATTCACCTTGAATCCATGTTTTTGGACTATAGGAGGAAACCAGACAACCTGGAAAAATCCACATGGATGCATCGAAAACATGCAAACTTCAGGCAGATCAGGATTCGAATGTGGACCTTCGCCCCCTAGTGGAGGATTAAGTGGAAGATAATCCATCCATCCATTATCTTCCGCTTTATCCTCCATTAGGGTCGCAGTGGGGTTCCCCATGCCCATCCAGGGGAGAACGTTTCGGGCGCTGGGCAGATACACCCAGGACAGGGCGCCAATCTATCTCTGGGCACACACTCACTCACACACACACACACACTCTATATGGGGCAATTTGGAGAACTCAATTGACTTGATCCATGTTTTTGGACTGTGGAAGGAAACCAGAGAATCCGGAGGAAACTCATGTGGACACGGGGAGAACATGGAACCTCCACCCAGAGGCGGATGTACTAACCACTAAGCCACTGTGCCGTGCGTGGAAGATAATTAAAACACTATATAAGCGGTTACATCTTTACCTGGAAACTTAACATCGATGAACACATGGTGGCGCAATTCTCATGTTTGACCCAAGAGTCTAAGTTCATCAGCATGTTAACTTTTTCCAAATCGAATCACTATTTGTCACGACGCTACATTTTTGTTAAGCCCATGCAGGTGTGGCTCCATCCAAAGCATCTGCTTCTTTCATTAAAGGCTTTATAATCCATGTGCATGAGATTAGAACTCAAACAGAACCCCGCAGTGCAGAAGGACTTCAATTCTTCTCTGTGAGTCAGGGCACCGTGCTCTGGTCATCCCGCTGCCTTCATCACTCCGTACAGAGATTCGGCGATGTCCCGGTCCGTCCGGCGCGATGCACACCGCTCACATCTCACCCGGCAGAGCTGTGGAAACCCAACTGCCTTCCCAACATCTGTTCCTGGGCTTTATGGGCTGCGGCGCTCGGCCCGGCCCTGCTGACATTATTAGAATGTCACCTTTTGTCCACTAGCATGAATAATGCCTCCCGCGAGGACATATATTATGGTAATGGAAGTTGAGCCGACTCTGTTATCGGCTGCAATCATCAGCCGCCTCGTCACGGCTGGGTTGCGTCCCGGCTACAAATGAGCCGATCTCGCGGCCGACGACAGGGCGGCCTAATGTTAATTAAAGTAGGAGGGGATAAAAATAGCCTCCGCATTCTTCATCTTCGTGCAGAGGTGAGCTGATGACTTTAGGCTAGCAACGCCCCCGGCGTCGTAGAACCTGTGAGCTGGGTTTGTAAATCCTGCCGTTTTATTAGGCAAATATAGAGTTTATGTTAAAGGCTGCCTTAAGGGTCATCCCCCGGGGTGGAATTCAGCCCCGGCCCTCATCACGCGGTCACACCGCCTGAGTATATGCCTGCTTCAGGCTGATGGGTGAGGGCGGGATAACCACCGCGTTCACGCAACACTTCATAAACCTAATACCCTATACATTCACCTCCAGAACCCGGTTATTAGTGAAGTGCTGGCGTCTCGATGGGTCGGTGGAGGGAGGGATCTCAGGTTCTCATCTTTCCTCTTTATATTTCAGGTTGCTACGGATAAAGACTACGGCATGCTGTTATATAAAGAGGATCATGACCCTCTGGTGCTTGAGCTGTATCAAGGACACATCCGAGTGATGTACGACATCGCCAAGTACCCGCCCACAACTGTGTACAGGTAAGGACACGCACTTTACATTTCACACTCTGATCCATCAGATACATCTTAAGAATTTAGGGATCTAGAACCGTTCTCAAGCTTTTGAACATCCGATCAGTCAGACAATTTGATTTTTAGAAGTAATTGAAATCATGGCGGCACACTGGCTTAGTGGTTAAGCATGTTCGCCTCTCAGCGCTAGGGATTCCCGGTTTGAATCCCAATCTGGGTGGAGTTTCCATGTTCTCCCCGTGTCATGTGGATTTCCTCTGGGTTCTCCAGTTTCCTCCCACAGTCCAAAAACATGGATCAAGTCAATTGAGTTCTCCAAATTGCCCCATATAGAGTGTGTCTGTGTGAGTGAGTGTGTGCCCAGCGATAGGTTGGCGCCCTGTCCTGGGTGTTTCTGCCCAGCGTCCGAAACATTCTCCCCTGGATGGGCATGGGGAACCCCCCCGCGACCCTGATATAGGATAAAAGCGGAAGATAATGAATGAATGAATTGAAATCATCAGGCCGCACGGTAATGACGTACAGTCGCGCAATGATTCGCAAGTTCCCCTCTCAGCGTTGGGGAACCAGGTTTGAATCCCGACCCGAGTTGAGTTCTCATGTCTCCCCGTGTTTTCTTCAGGTTCTCCGGTTTCCTTCCACAGTCCAAAAACAAGGATTTAAGCTGAATTGCCCCTATATAGTGTGTGCGAGCCCAGTGATGGATTGGCATCCTGTCCTGGGTGTATTTGCCCAGCAACAAAAATGTTCTACCATAGATGGGCAAATGAGGTTTCTGGCACACCAGCGCTTTCAGAACCGCCAATCGCTCCACCAGATTTCTACTTTAATGTTGTTTGAGACAAAGTGCACTCATCGCCCCGGAGACAGGTTGAGTGGTGTTTGCGGTGCGGCTGTGATTGTTACTTCTGTTATTTTACCCAGCAGGGTGATGGAAAGACCGGCCACATGATCAATTCTCCTTGATAAATTAGAGGAGCATTTTTTTAGGAAGCTCAAAGGCTTCAGGATGAATCGGTGGACTTCATCATAGTGACTTCTCAGAGTGTAAACACATTGTTTGAAAGAGGTCTTAAAGGTGATAGATGTTGGTGATGGATGTTGGTGATGGATGTTGGTGATGGATGCTGGTGCAGTAAGAATGCAGTTGTTTTTATTTCACACTGCTCACTGAACAGTACCAGCTGTGGATCTCGGGTCAGAATCCCATCAAGTAGATATCAGAGCATGGATCAGGATCTTTACCCCTGACTGTGCAATAGGCTTACCAGAGCTTAGTGATTGGACCATTTGGTGTCCATGTTTGTCGTTTCAGCACCATAGAGGTTAATAGCCAAAAAGCAGAACAAGAAGGACGACTGTTACTGTATAACCAAGCAACCCTGATATTTATCAGGTATCAGTGATTCAGCAGTGTCAGTTTCACGGGTACAGCCCACCGCTGAGTGACCTTCACTGATGCACAATGAACTCAGTGCACTTCGGTGGACAGCTGTGGTCTGGACAGTGATCTCTGTGGTTCTAGTTGAAGTGCGTCATGGTTGCCGTATATTTCATGCTTAACCGCTTATTAGGTTAGCTTTTCTTTTTCTTCTCCTCCACTGGTGATGTAACACTGTGGTTTTGGCCTGCTGCTAGGACATTGTCTCGGGGTTTGTGGAGAGATAGTGCTGAGCAGAGTACAAGGGAATGAGGGGTTGAAAGAAGTATCACTTGTCCACTGTGATTAGTCTTGACGGGAGCCATGAAGTGGATCTCGCCGGCCAGGCCAGCACGTTCTCCAAACGTCCTGTTTAGAGCCGGTGACATGCAACCGAAGCCGCCAAGTTTGGTCCAGCAGCTGCTAGGGTTTCGTACTTCTTCCCACCTGGAAAGACAGAAGGAAACGCGGCACAGCTGGAAAAGTGGCGTGCTTAAGGTTCTCCAAACTGTAAGCGCCTGAGAACATCATGGTTTAGGGTTTCCCTTCCTTAAGGACACCTCCATCCACTTTCCAGCTAATTAGTGAAGGAAACGTGTGCTGGGCTTCAGACCTCCAGGAACTGACTTGTGCACCCAAGCACCCTGAGTGCTGGACCAAGGGTCCTAGGTTTGTGGTTAAGGAACCAGCCTTGCAACCTGGTGGCTCCTGGTTTGATTCCTGGTCCCAACAAGTACTACGGTGAAGTGCCCTTGGGAAAGACACCAAACCCCAATTGCCCCCCGGGGTTACCCACCACTCCGGGTATGTGTGCTTACTTCAGTGTGTGGGTTTCACTGCATTAACAGGTTAAATGTGGAGAACCGATTCCTGTGTGTGAGCACTGAAGGTAAAATGGATCACTTTAAACTCTCCAGCATCCAGATCCCAGTGGATGAGCGAATGATGGAGGCCTGTTTTAAACAGATCTGAGGTCAGAGGGAAAAAAAAAAAAATCACAGATCAGAATGCAGTTGTTGGGAGAAAAGAAAGCAAGATCTGTGAAGAGGAACCGAGGAAGAAAAGATGTCTGAGACCCTGGAGAGGGCCGTGATTGAGAGCTGCTACCGGCTGAAGGGCACTTATCTCTCCATTGTGATCCTGGCAGATTGAAGTGAGCAATTTGACACGAGGGAGGAGAACAGCCGAGCTCCGTACAAGCAATAAAGCATCATTAGCTCATTATTGCTCAGCATACTAATTACCGTCGTTCAGACCTCCACTGCGGCATTCTGTAGCACTCGCTTTACATCCTTTTTTACCCTGTGACGACCGGGATAGGTTTCAGGACTTCCTGTAACCCCATCAGGTTGTTTCAGTTTCAGTTCTGAGTTAGTTCCACAGCGCCCCGGTGGTTAACATGTCTGTCTTTCAGTGTTGGGGATCCAGGTTCGAATCCTGATCTGGGTAAAGTTCACATGTCCTCCCTGTTTACATGTGGCTTTCCTCATACAGATCAAAATCATGGATTTAAGGTGAATTGGGGGCTCTAATTTTCCCCTGTATAGTGTGGGCCCAGAAACGGATCATGGTCCTGTCCTGGGAGGATCTGCCCAGCCCTCTGCCCAAATACCCTCCCTTGGACGGGCATGGGGAACTGATGATTAAAACAGAATATTGAATAACAGTCCAGCTGGGGCGGCACGGTGGCTTGGTGGTCAGCACGTTTGCCTCTCAGCACTAGGGATTCCTGGTTCGAGTCCCCATCTGGGTGGAGTTTCCATGTTCTCCCCGTGTCCGTGTGGGTTTCCTCCGGGTTCTCCGGTTTCCTCCCACAGTCCAAAAACATGGATCAAGTCAATTGAATTCTCCAAATTGCCCCATGTAGAGTGTGTCTGTGTGAGTGAGTGTGTGCCCAGCGAAAGATTGGCTCCCTGTCCTGGGTGTATCTGCCCAGCGTCCGAAACATTCTCCCCTGGATGGGCATGGGGAACCCCACCGCGACCCTAATAGAGTATAAAGCAGAAGATAATGGATGGATGGAATAGTCCAGCTGCTTCCTCCTGAACTTGGTGACTTGAGTGTCACTCACTTTGGAATTTAAATGTAAAATAAATGTTTTTTTTGGAACAGCTTCAGTACATGAGAATCTTTGTGTCTGTGCCAGTTTATTAAGGCGGGCTGGACGGTTCCTTTAGCTCGTCAGTGAGGTGTAATTAATATCGGTTAAACGTCCGTGCTCATCATCACTCTGCCTTTATTTACAATCCTTTCCTTGTTGGTTGAAGGCTCTGTGTGGGCTCAGGTTCATCAAAGTGACACTTCTCACCGAGCCGTCACAGAAAATTTAAGGAGAATGTTAAAATTGCAGTTCCCCGTTCCATTTTCTCCCACACAGTATGGGTTCGGCCGTCCCGCACCACGCCCAACACGGCTTCACTAAAAGCCACCGCTGTTTGCCGGCACAGCTGCTTTCCTTGGCCGTTTCTTTTGGGATTAGAGTTCAGTTCCTGTGAGTTCAGAGAGCCATGAAGACGCTGAGCGGCTCCCGTCGAGCCGATGGACACACGGCCCGGGGGGCGGATGTGGCGTGTTGGTGTTAGAGACTTTGGGTTGGAAAGTCTGATGCTCGGCTCAGATCAGATGGGTTCAGATAACACGAGGCGCAGTTCAGTTTGAACTCGGCAGACCGAGAGCGCGGCTCCTCCAGACCAAAAGAAGGTTTAGTGGAAAGTTCAGCCAGACTGAAAAAGCCCGGGTTTACTTAAAGCTTCTGTGTGTAAAACCGCGAGCGGCCAAAATTGAAATGTAACATGTCAGGTTTGTGGGTTTGGCCTCAGCGAATCTGAGACGTACATCGCGACCTAAATACTGGGTTCTATTAATGCAAACATTCAGCGCCAGTACATCTCAGAGAACGTGTTCTATTATGGCTGAGCCGCTTCTAAACATGTTCTCTTAAGGGCAGGAGTTTAAGAACATTTGGAAAGGTGGGGTGTTACCAGAACCACTCTGCACCCAACAGAATTAAACACTGTAATAATACACAACGGGTGGTTTAGTGGTCAGCACGTTCACCTCTCAGCACTAGGGATTCCTGGTTCGAATCCCAATCTGGGTGGAGTTTCCATGTTCTCCCCGTGTCCGTGTGGGTTTCCTCCGGGTTCTCCGGTTTCCTCCCACAGTCCAAAAACATGGAACAAGTCAATTGAGTTCTTCAAATTGCTCCATGTAGAGTGTGTTTGTGTGAGTGAGTGTGTGCCCAGCGATAGATTGGCGCCCTGTCCTGGGACTATCTGCCCAGCACCCGAGACGTTCTCCCCTGGATGGGCATGGGGAACCCCCTCCCACGACCCTAATATAGGATAAAGCAGAAGATAATGGATGGATGGATGGAATAATACACAACTAAATACAGTCAGTGGCCAATCAGATTCCAGAATTCAACACGAAAACACTTAAACTACAAAATGATCTCTGTATTCCTGATTGGCCTTCGGTTCTAGGTCTTCACTGTGCGTACTCCACTCTTGATGGTGTGGTTCTGTTAAAGCAGTCCGTGCTCTCCGACCCTCTCAGAGACTCAGAGCACGTCCCCTGGCCACGCCACTGAAGACCCCTAATTTAGGTTACAGCTGCAATCGAAGCCACTGGCTCCATCCCAGTCCCTCCGTCCAGTCCACCGTGACTCGGACGTAAGCAAACGATAGCGCCGCGTAATTGAATTTGGGAAATGTAAAGCTGTCCGTCTGAGGACGCCGGCTGTGGTGGTTGTGTGTAACTCTGTGTCGTTTCGAATGCGGTTTCGTAGGATATGTTTTATTTTAAGCTGACAGGAAATTGACTTTGCTCTGTATGTGAGGAAAAAAGAGAACATCATGATCCTGAATTCAGAGAACCATGTTTGACATGATGGAGCTCTGAAATACTGCGTTTAAATATTAAAGATGCCCCCCCACACACACACACACACCCCTGGACAGATATTATAACCCTAGATCACCGAGGTTGGTATTGGTAAACTGTGGGCTTTGGTAGGGTATGACAAATAACTTGGTATCTGGTGCCCCCTGGCGGAACTGTGAGTCAAAACAAGTATACTTTAAGCCAGTCACGTTTGTTTTAATTTAATCTCGAGGATGTAACAGGCCTGCAGAATTAAAAACGTGTTCTAGCACGTTCAAATAAATATTCTGTAATAAAAAATGTTTAATTAAATGAAAAGGAAATATACAGTCACGGGGCATGAACATTACAAACAGCAGGCAGCACACTCTGGCAAAGCCAGGCAGGAGTTTATGGGAAAACAAACGAACCACGTCATAATATATAACATTATTACATGTAACATATTATATACAACATATTATATAATATATAACATTACATTAGGCATTCAATCAAATAAAAAAAAAAAAAGTACGAAATACAGTATGTAGACCCGGCGGCACAATGGTGTAGTAGTTAGTATAATGCTGAGAGATTCAGGTTTGAATATCTATATGGGTGGCATTTACATGTTCTCCCCATGTCCAATTCAATGGACAATTTCATTTGTCATTTCAATCTTCAGATAAACATCTTAAAAACGTTATTACATTTAGATTTAGCAGACGCTTTTATCCAAAGCGACTTACAAATGAGAACATTACAAGTTAGAAGTTATGATTGTTATTGAATGCTGCGCCCCCCCCCCACCTTTTTTTTTTTTACAACAGGTATTTGTTAAAGAGATGCATCTTCAGTAGTTTCTTAAAACTGCTTAGTGATACTGCCTTACGGACAGAGTTGAGAAGATCGTTCCACCATGCTATACTTAATACAATTAGAAGTTCAATAATAAGTTCAATAATAATGTTGTGTGTTCGAGGTAAAGATGTAAATGCGGAACACAGGGGTATTTCTTTGAACTATTATTACGGCCCCCTTTTTTTAGCCCCAGTGCAAATTTACGCACCGCAGGACAAAAGTAAACTCCGTTTAATTGTTTGCTTAGTTTACGTGATTGATTTTCCTCTGCTTGGCTTTGAGTATATGGAACAGCTGTGAACAGGCATTGAGTAAGAGGTAACAGAGCAGGACCACCTACGGTCAGGACTGGTGAGGAATGAGAAACTGGATCCTATCCCTCGCTTTTATTTCCACCTCTTATTCGGGGCTGATCGTTTGGAGGTCGGAGTTTTATTGCAGCTGAGAAAATGTCAGATTCTCACCATGTAAAGAGAGACAGGGCTTTTGACATGCAACGCCAGCATGCTGTTTTTAAAGCTGCCTGTCTCGTCTTTCAGAGAAGGGAAATGAGGAAGAGCATGTTTTGCATAGAGGAGAACAAGCCACAGTCCACTAGCCGCAGTCTCGCTCGCTTGCTCGTTGGTTCGGCCCGTCAGTCTCAGCCAAACCACTGTCTCTAGCTGTCTGCAGCTGCCTCTGTTGTTTCCAGGAATAACTGCTCCGTGTCCCCGAAACTAGAATTGACCTTTCTCAGGCTCTGATGTCAGTTCACGGAGGGTTGGCAGGGTCGTGACCTCATTCTGAAAAACGTTGTGTGTAAAGACATAACACAGCAACCCAGCAGTTCTCAGGTCCAGCCATTGTGGGAACCTGGAAGACGTTAAGAGCCACTGGAACACTAAGGTGTGAGCGCAGCATGTGTTCTGGAGCGAGATCCTCGGGGTCATGCCTCATGCCTCTGCACTCTGAGGTTTCGGCAGCTTAGTGCGTCTCCATCAATTGTTAAAGGTGAAGTGAGAGCGGGCGGGAATTTACAAGATCCCTCAGGCACCGGTCCAGGCACAAAGCGCTCACCTCAAAACACACCCTGACCCGGGGTTCCGGGATTAGATGTTACGGAACGTGTGGAAGAGGGAAGTTGGTTCCATTTACTTAAGACCCTCGTTCAGCCTCACGTTCTTTCCCGCTGGCCTCCCCACCGCCTGCAAAATGAGGAATTGGGAGCACACCTGGCGTTCTGCAGCCGCGGGCTTTACGGATGTTAACATCCATTGTCAGTTGAAAGCAATGAAGGCGACTTAATGTGATGACTTCACTCTTAGGTTTCTGCTTACAACTTCACCTCTTTAAACCACAATGACGGAGCAGTTCAGGACTCAATTAGTTGGTTCAGAAAGTGATCCTTCTGGCTTTTAATAACAGACTGATAAGGATTTGTATAGCAGGAGCTAAATCACAGCCTGCAGGTCATTCAAGACCTGAAAATATTTGGTTATAAGTTATCCTGGACATTGAGTGGGAGGTTCAGGTGTTGCCATTTGTGGTTAAGGTTTGAGTTACTCACTTTTATCCCCTCTATTGTTGTTGCCATCCCTATTTTTTGACACATTTACGACATCTGACACGCCCACTAATCTGTTTAATATTCGGACGTACAGTATATTAACTGCAATATCTAGTTTCAACACTGGGTGTCACTATTTCCGTCTTAAACTATATACTCATGGAGGTTTTTGGAAACAATGCAATATTCTTTCTCTCTTCACACACACACACACACACACACACACACGTCATTCTTTGGGTGATTAAATAGTTGAATCCTTTTATGATTAAATTAAATTCAACAAATTATTAAGTTATTCAACATTATATACATTATATACTCCAATAAAGCCTCTCGATTTCGTCCCCTGTGTGTAATCAGTGTGGAATCGGTGAACGATGGACTCTTTCACACGGTGGAGTTACTGATCCAGAATCAGACTCTAAACCTGGTCGTGGACAAAGGTTCCCCGAAGAGTCTGGGCAAACTGGCACGGCCGCCCTCGGTGGAGCCCAACACCCAGCTTTACATTGGAGGTGAGAGCCGAGAAACATTCACCCACATGACATCATTAGAACCCTGTTCATTCATTCAGTTAGCAGACGCTCTGATCCAAAACGACAAGTACGCCCCCTTGGTGTTGGGGTCAGAACAGGGGAGGAGTGAGGGTAAAGTAACTTCAGTGGACTTGAGATTTAAACCCATAATATTTTTCGGATTGATAGCCCAACAGCCTAAACACTGAACTATAACCCCCCATCCCCCCTATAAAAGGTGCCTGAGGTACAAACACACGGCCTGACCGGTCTGTTTGAACTTATAAGAACAAATACCACTCAGTGTTTGCTTTACAGAACGTGATGGGTCTGTTGCAGGTGTTCCCGCGGTCATTGGCTCGTATGGACCACGTACAGGCATCGATCGGACCTCACAGTTCTTCACTGGCTGCATCCATAACGTCCGCATCAACGGGGAACTGCAGGAGTTAAACCCAGGCCTGTCCGGCACTGAGGGCATCCTGTCGGGGTGCCACTACTGCAGCGTCTGTGCTCAAGGAGAGTGCAAGCAGCAGGGTGAGGCGGGCGTGAGCTGCGTGTGTCCGGCTGGGAGCAGCGGCACGTTGTGCGAACAGCAAAGCTACACTGACCCCTGTCGGGCCAACAGGTACTGCAATCAAACGATACTGTATGTTCACTAAACCCACCCAACACATTTCATCATTACTTTATATTAAATAATAAATGAACCACGTTAGGGTGGTTGTTGATCACATCTATAGACCATAATAATCAATGTGCACGCATGTAATACAGAAAGTCAACACTTTGTCCTCCTCTTTCTGCTTGCAGCTGTGTGCATGGTGTTTGTGAGCCCAAAGGCCTGGCCTACAGCTGCACATGCACGCAGGGTTACTCGGGAGAGCATTGCGAAAGAAAGGATGAGCCGGTGGCCTGCAGGGGGCATCACTGTGTACATGGTGAATGCATGGTGGATGAAAGTGGAAACCCAGGGTGTCGCTGCCAGCCTGGATACACTGGCCCAACCTGCAACACAGGTCAGATGATTATTATTATTATTATACTGGACGGTATTCAGGTGGTGGCACGGTGGCTTAGTGGTTAGCATGTTCTCCTCTCAGCATTAGGGATTCCCGGTTCGAATCCCCATCTGGGTGGAGTTTCCATGTTCTCCGTGTGTCCGTGTGGGTTTCCTCCGGGTTCTCTGGTTTCCTCCCACAGTCCAAAAACATGGATCAAGCCAATTGAGTTCTCCAAATTGCCCCCTATAGAGTGTGTATGTGTGAGTGAGTGTGTGCCCAGAGAAAGCTTGGTGCCCTGTCCTGGCTGTATCTGCCCAGCGCCCAAAACAGGCCCCCCTGGATGGGCATGGGGAAACCCCCCCCCACCGCGCCTCTAATAGAGGATAAAGCGGGAGATAATGAATGAATTAATTATACTGGATGGTATTCAGGTGGCAGCACGGTGGCTTAGTGGTTAGCATGTTCGCCTCTCAGCTCTAGGGATTCCCGGTTTGAATCCCTATCTGGGTGAAGTTTCCATGTTCTCTCCGTGTCTGCGTGGGTTTCCTCCGGGTTCTCCGGTTTCCTCCCACAACTTAAAAACATGGATCAAGTCAATTAAATGCTACAAATTGCCCCATATAGAGTGTGTCTGTGTGAGAGGGTGTGTCCAGCGGTAGATTTGCGCCCTGTCCTGGGTCTATCTGCCCAGCGCCCGAGACGTTCTCTCCTGGATGGGCATGGGGAACCCCACCGTGACCCTGATAGAGGATAAATTGAAGATAATAGATGGATAATATTCAGATGCAAATTGGATGTGCGCCTATTTATTTGGCTCTATATGGATTGGATCTCTCTCTCACACACACACACACACACACACACAGTATCTACCTGTATATCAAGCGTATATCAATAAGATTCTAATGGCATCTATTCCCTTCTCAGAGTTGCGGTGTCAGGGCGAGACGATCCGCGAGGTGCACAAGCGTCAAGTGGATCACAAGATGTGCACGACCACCAGCAAGATTCAGAGGGTGGAGTGCCCACGTGTGTGCCAGCAGGGTCTCTGCTGCGCCCCCACCAAGAGCCGCAGGCGGAAATACAGCTTCAAGTGCTCGGACGGCTCGTCCTTCACTGAGGAGATAGAGGTGACCTTGGAGTGCGGATGCTCGAAATGTCCTTCATAATAACCAGCGCAGCCCCCCCCCCCCACCTCACCCACTTCACCAAGAGCCAGAGGGAAAGAAGATATATTGTAAAATAAACAAATAGAACTTATTTTTATTATGGGATGTTCTGTTTTTTTCTAAAGAGACTGCTTTTATGAGCGATACCCGTTTGTGTTATATAAAAAGTTATTTTGTATCGGTGAACGAAACACACACTGAGTAACATTCCAGAAAGTTTATGAATTTTTTATATTTATATATATATATATATATATATATATATATATATATATATAAAAATATATATTTGGGTGTGTCGCTGTGTGTGCGCGCACCTGCGTGTGTATAAATCTATATAAATGTACAACCTAACCTGAAAAATTAATTGGTTTTTTTATTGCATGTCTGCCTGAGTATGAGGGGGTCTGGGTTCTGGGGGGATCTGAGCAGAACGCCACTTGAACGTGAGGAACCTCGACTCGCTCCCTGACCAGAAGAGGTCGGTCACCTCATCGGGCCGCGCTGGTGACCCAGGAACGTTTTTCTTTCTCCTCAAACCAGCGGACTATGAGCTAAAGGACTGGACCTCGGTTTCCAGAGTTTATTGGCTGGTGTTGGATCCTAAGATGGGATTAAATGTATCTCCCTGTATTCCTGGCCTGACTGCGTCTCTAGAGTATAAGACTGAATGTGAACGTGTGATGTGGAAAAGCCGTGAAGCTGCAGCGATGCTTTGTGATCTAAGAAACCGGCCACACTCTCAGCGCGGACGGAAAACTCTCCATATTGACACATTATTCTGTCATAACCGTACTAATGTATTAAACATAAATATGTTACACCTATTACAACCGTGTTCTCATCATACAGCTGAGTCCGTGCCTCTCACAGTTCCACAGGAACAGGACGACTGTCTGCATACATTTAGCCATGTATCAGAGGGCGGGCTTAGTGGTTAGCACGTTCGCCTCTCAGCACTAGGGATTCCCGGTTCGAATCCCCATCTGGGTGGAGTTTCCATGTTCTCCCCGTGTCCGCGTGGGTTTCCTCCCACAGTCCAAAAACATGGATCAAGGTCAAATCAGTTCTCTAAATTGCCCCATATAGTGTGTGTACAGTATGTGTGTGTGTATGAGTGAGTGTGTGCCCAGCGATAGATTGACGTCCTGTCCTGGGTGTATCTGCCCAGAGCCCGAAACGTTCTCCCCTGGATGGGCATGGGGAACCCCCCCCCCCCCCCGTGACCCTAATATAGGATAACGCGGAAGATAATGGATGGATGGGTATCAGAGGGCAGACCTGATAAAGTGCAGGTGTTTGCTTGTCCACTAGATGGCGAAATCCACACGTTTGATAACGTTACAGAGGTGTTCGGTTCCCAAGCCCATCCAGGGGTGAGGATTTTGGGCGTTGGGTGGATACATCCAGCACAGGGCACCAATTTATTAGCTGGCCACACAAATACGGGCTATATAGGGGCAATTTAGAGCAAACAATTCACCTTGAATCCATGTTTTTGGACTGTGGGAGGACACGGGCCACACATGTTATACTGTGGGAAGACAGTAGGCCGAACGACGGCTCAACCAGACGTGAGGAGAACATGCAAACTCCACACGGACCCCAACATGTCCATCCTGCCTGGGAATCCTGCTGTAACTGGATCATCTCGGTAAACCACGAAGGTCACTGACTTCAGAAATGCACTGGAGATGTTAATGACATTGCGATTTAATAATGTGAGTGCAGCAGATTAGCCCGAACAATGCTGCGGTAATCCTCCTCTCCACTGGGGGGTGCATCTGTTTGTCAACTGAAACGGCTAATCTTTCAGGTCTCCTGAAAGACGGGGTCCTCTGCTTTTCATGCCTCTCGAATTCCATCACGTCCTCCTCCATCAGATTCAGTAATCATCCTCTGAAGCCGGATGTTTTCACCGTCAGGACATGTCAGGTTAATAAAACACAATGCGACTGATTTCCCAGCATTCATTGCTAAGGACAATCAAGGGTCTTGAGAAGTGTCCTGACGGGGAGGAATGAAACGCTGCGGTGAAGATGCTCGGGACCTGTTGACGGTGGATTAGAAGACTTATTTTCAGGTTTCAGAGGACGGGTGGCGGGTCGCAGCCCAAACAGACAGCATGACACTGAGAAAAGCCAAGTTCCCACCGTACAGCAGGTGGCAGAGGGACACGGCAAAACGGACAGATGGCACCCAACTGCCAGCACAGTCACCCGCACAGAGCCAATCACAATATGAATATGGATCACAATAATCAGCTTGGTAGCATCTCGGTTCAGACACGAGTGCCGTTCCGTCTGACAGAGTACGCCACCATATGGCAGTCGGTTGTTATAAAGTCGAGCGCGTGAAAAATCAGCTGTTTGTCAATAATGCTGTTTTATAAACGGGAGCCACTGATTCAACTTTATAGAAAAAACGTAACTATTATTACTATCACATCTTATTTTTAAAAGTTATTTATCCCAATAAGGGCTGATGGGTTGTTGGAGCCTATCCCAGAAACTCCAGGACAAACATGTTCACTCATACATTTGGACATTGGGAAGAATAAGTATCAGCCATTTACTTACTACTGCTTTAGACCACGGGTGAAAAACAGAAAGCCCACCATTTACATCACACACACACTGCCTGTTTTGGACAACAGGGTCATGGGGGAACCCCCCCCCCCCCAGGACTCCAGTAGAGGATTATTTGGAAGATAATAAAATGAGGCAGGGTGGCACGGTGGCTTAGTGTTTAGCACGTTCTCCTCTCAGTTCTAGGGATTCCCTGTTTGAATCCCCATCTGGGTGGAGTTTCCATGTTCTCCCCGTGTCCGTGTGGGTTTCCTCCGTCTTCTCCGGTTTCCTCCCACAGTCCAAAAACATGGATCAAGTCAATTGAGTTCTTCAAATTGCCTTATATAGAGTGTGTTTGTGTGCGGGTCTGTGAGTGAGTGTGTGTGCCCAGCGATGGATTGGCGCCCTGTCCTGGGTGTGTCTGCCCAGCACCCGAAACTTTCTCCGCTGGATGGGCATGGGGAACCCCCCCGTCGCCCTAATATAGGACAAAGCGGAAGATAATGGATGAATGAATAAAATGAGGAAGCATGATGGTGGTGTTCTTAGCATGTCCATCTCTCAGCGCTGGGCATCCAGGTTTGAATCCTGATCTGAATCAAGTTTGCATGTTCTCCCCATGTCCACGTGAGTTTTCTAACTTTATACCAACGCCTTGTTTCCAGTGATTTTGACGCAAAGAAGGTAACAGAGAGGTCACAACTTTCCAAGACGTCTTCAGTCAAAACTTTGAGAATTTGAACCTGCGTTTGTTAGTCGATGCTTAAGAATGTTTTTGGAGAAACGGCCCAATCAACACTGAGCAAACTCCACTGTCTAATCCCTCTGGAATTTGAAACAATACACAAGAACGGCTTCGGACCCTTTATTAGATCACATTCACAATTGTCCTCTGATTTGTTTAAACATTTACAGAAACGCTTTGTTCTTCTGCAGGGTAATAAAGGCACTAAAATATGTGTTGAATCCCCGAATGTCAGAAATATTGTGCTTATCTGTTTGAAGGTCTGCATTTAATCCTGTCTCAGAACCCGAGTCTGAGTCCGAACCTGAAGTCAGACTTTCCTAGGAATGCCAATGGCCAAGAATGTTTTTAAAGTCTTCTCAAATAACCAACAAAGAACAGCAACAACTGCACCAAGATATCGCTTTGTATGGTTTTGGGAGTAGCTTCAGTATTTTGAGCTGCCGTTAAAGAAAGAAGTCTCTCATCTCTTTTCATTATCCTCCACTTAATCCTCCACTGTGAGCCCAGTGTGGAACCCAATGCCAAACCGGTGGAGAACATTGATAATGTACAAATCACTTCATAAGTAATTTGTATCTAAATGAAATCTTCAGTCGTACTTTATAGCGTCTGAGCTTGCATGTCATGTTCCGTGTCATGTGACTGAGGCAGCAGCGGAGTGATTCACAGTAAAAATGAATTATTGATGAACAGAATGCAAGAAAAGATCTGTCAGAAATGAGCAAGTGTTACGCGGTTATTAACTTGTATAATTTATTACCACACTTGCTAAAAGGAAGCAAAGCATCGTAATCATAATAAATCAGCGTCGTGAACAACATTGCCAGGTTTCAGATGTAATGCAATGAGAAAAACCGCTTGTTAACCTTGTAACATCATTCAGCTCGATTTATTGAACAGTACGCCATGCGTGTTAGAAACGCGTGAAGGCATGTTTTGATTTTGGTTCATATTAATGGCTGTGTTTTACATTTACATTACATTTGGTCATTTATTGGACGCTTTTATCCAAAGCGACTTACAAGGTGAGTACAGGGTTCATCACAACATCCCTGGAGCAATGAGGGTTCAGGGTCTTGCTCAAGGACCCACACTGGTAACTTCAGTGGACCTGGGATTTGAACCCACAACCTTCAGATTGATAGCCCAACACACTGACCACTGAGCTACCACGCCCTTAAAGATGTGTTTAAGGGCGCCCTTAAAACCGTGTTTTAATGTGGTGTAACATGTAATAAACCAATCAGTGTGTGCCTTTCCATTCCATTTAGGAACCAGGTGGCGCTCTGCCTTTGGTTGATTGCTATTTCAGAGAGACAGCTACCTGGACTCAGTGCTCTTGAGGTTCTCCAAGTAACTGAAGGGAGAACACTAGACTATGTATCTGCATTCTCTGTACAAAGAGTAGAATTAAGCAGAAGGTAATGAGATGAGGCGGCACGGTGGCTTAGTGGTCAGCATGTTCTCCTCTCAGCACTAGGGATTCCCGGTTCGAATCCCCATCTGGGTGGAGTTTCCATGTTCTCCCCGTGTTTGCGTGGGTTTCCTTCGGGTTCTCCGGTTTCCTCCCACAGCCAAAAACATGGAACAAGTCAATTGGGTTCTCCAAATTGACCCATATAGTGTGTGTATGTGTGAGTGAGTGTGTGCCCAGTGACAGATTGGCGCCCTGTCCTGGGTCTATCTGCCCAGCGCCCGAAACGTCCTCCCCCTCCCTCCCCCGCGACCCTAATATAAGATAAAGCGGAAGATAATGGATGAACAAATAATGAGATGAAATAAGATTATAATTCCAGGTTATAAGCTGCATTAGGATTCTCTGCACCTGCTCCTGATGTACACGTTTGTATTTTTTTGTATAGTAGCATTCAGAACTTTGAGGGTCTTGTTTTGCAAATCACATTAAAAGCTCCAGCGATGACACTTGGAACTTCTTGGTAATGTGAGTCTGTGATATTACGATAAACACTTAAAGCAGGATGGTCAGCATCATTGTTGGTTCCCTGCCTTTGACAGCTGTGCAATTTCCAGTTGAGCAATCGGCTGCCTGATTGTCAGAGGGCTTGTTCTCCCACACCGAGACGTCTCAATTGAACCTAAACAGTTATAAACACTCAGTTGAAGCCATAACCTCATGTAATCTCAGAGCGTGCAACTCAACATCTGGTCCTCAGTTCAGACTCAGAGATGGGGAGAAACTACGGTTTAAAACCAAGAACTCTGTAGTCTTCAGTGAGAACGTACGTGGCCCATCAACATCCAACCAATCAACGCAGGATGACATCAGAACATGCGTGTCTCTTTATTAGCCTCTCAATTTAGAAAGCACTTAGTCATTCTAATCAGTGTAGACCCCACGAAAACATGGCAGCGCTGCCATTTAAACAAGTAGACACAAAGTTTTCCACCAAAAAGACCCAATGTATTTGTATTACATCACTGTGGTCAAGGAAACACCAATATGTATACAATTACACACAAATTTACAATAATAAAAACACAAAAAGGGGGCGGCACGGTGGCTTAGTGGTTTAGCATGTTCGCCTCTCAGCACTAGGGATTCCCGGTTCGAATCCTCATCTGGGTGGGGTTTCCATGTTCTCCCCGTGTCTGCGTGGGTTTCCTCCGGGTTCTCCGGTTTCCTTCCACAGTCCAAAAACATGGATCAAGTCAATTGAGTTCTCCAAATTGCCCCATATAGAGTGTGTGTGTGTGAGTGAGTGTGTGCCCAGCGATGGATTGGCGTCCTATCCTGGGTGCATCTCCCCTGGATGGGCATGGGGAACCCCCCCCCCCCCGCGACCCTAATATAGGATAAGGCGGAAGATAATGAATGAATGAAAAAAAAAAAACACACACACAAAAAGGATGGCACAATGCCTCTCAGCACCAGGGATCCAGAGTTCATCCACAGTCCAAAGATGTGGATTCAAGGTAAATTGGCTGCTCTAAATTTCCCCATCTAAATTCCCTCTACATGGTTTGTGTCTGTGATGGATTGGTTCCCTCTTCTGGGTCTATCTGCACCCGAAACGTTTTCCTCTGGATCCACCAGGTTCCATCATAAAATAACTGTGTGGTGTGATAGTATAGTTCTGCTCACACTGCAAACATGTACAGATTCAAACCGAGCTTTAAAGTCATTGAGTCATGCTCACCTGCCTTCACCTAGCCCGCTAAGAAGGAAGCTAATCACACCTCAGAGAGCCGCCATCTGCTCCGATTTCATTTCTCATCCACACAGAACCAGCCAATCTCACAGTCTAGCAAACAAACGCCGGGGCATCGCTGCACCACATACGCCTCATTAATCCTGAAGACCCTGGCCTGGAAACCGCGATGTCCTTGACCGTGAGAATAAACATTGGGGAAAGTGGTTTTTGGCGCCGCTGGATTGTGTTGCGTGTTGGACGGTTTTTCGGAGGTAATTCATCTTTCATTCACAGCTCCCACTCGTGAGCTGACGTTCAAAGAGCGAGCGAGGTCAGAGGAGGGACGCTTTGTTACAGAAGGAAATCCTCCAGTGTTGGATTAGACAATGTGGACACGGAGGTGCACAGGGAGCCTTTTGATGTCATTGTAAGAAGTTCCCGAAATGAACTCTGGCATGAAAAAGCACGCGGCGAGCAGAAATGCAGCACTTACAATTGCCTTTGTGATGCAGCTGGCTGGTTTCAGGTTTCGGAGGTCTCAAGCAACAAATCAGACGCATGGTTTATCGTAAAGATGGTTTCCCTGGCGGTGCAATCTTCACCTTGAATGTCAAGTGGAGAAGCAAAACCGATCCTCGAGAACTCATTTTAATCCGGGATGCTGGGAATGTGGGAAGGCCGGACCGAACCACATGAGACAGAAAACCACATGAAGTTTAAACGAACAAATAGAATAAAAACGACATAAAAGACCTCAGAGCATGTGCACATTTCACGCAGAGCAATTAAATGCTATGAGCATGTGACCCCCTACAACAGAACCATACCTCTGGTGACACAATGCTCAACTTCAGAGAGCCTCTGCACCCGACACAAAACAAATACAATGAAACCTCCGTTTCCCCGCTAAGTAAAAGTACTGTAAATGTCGGCAGCCTATTAAAGAAAACCAAACATTCTCCCCTGGATAGGAATGAGAGAGGATTAAGCAGAAGATAATGAGATGAGGGCGGCACGGTGGCTTAGTGGTTAGCACGTTCGCCTCTCAGCGCTAGGGATTCCCGGTTCGAATCCCCATCTGGGTGGAGTTTCCATGTTCTCCCCGTGTCTGCGTGGGTTTCCTCCGGGTTCTCCGGTTTCCTCCCACAGTCCAAAAACATGGAACAAGTTAATTGAATTCTCAAAAATTGCCCGATATAGAGTGTGTCTGTGTGAGTGAGTGTGTGCCCAGCGATGGATTGGCGTCCTGTCCTGGGTGTATCTGCCCAGCGCCCGAGATGTTCTCCCCTGGATGGGCATGGGGAACCTCACCGCGACCCTAATAGAGGATAAGCGGGAGATAATGAATGAATAATGAGATGAGAGAAAGATTTAAGAATGAGATTTAAGAAACTACTGAAGACACATCTCTTTAACAAATACCTGTTGTAGAGGAAAAAAAAGGGGGGGGGCAGCATCAAATAATAATCAGGTTTGATGAATTTACAGTGTAGTTGGTTTTCTCCATAACTTCTGACTTGTAATGTTCTTATTTGTAAGTCGCTTTGGATAAAAGCGTCTGCTGAATGACTAAATGTAAATGTGAGAGAATGGATTTTCAATTGTAAACCATGTGCACGTCTTGGTTGCAAACATTTGCCAGCGCAGGTTTAGCTGCTGACCTTGCCGGGATCCTGGTGGATTAACTCCGTCCATTCAACCCTCGTTCAAGGGCATGACGTCCTCGGTGAGCACACGCCTTCTCAACAGCATCTTTGTTAGATCATCTGTTCTGCCTCACTGTCTCTCTGATTTATCCCCTAATCTTCCACATGCCTTCCTGCCAGCTGCTCATAGATTCAGGAGACAGGCTTTCAATCAGAGAGGTCAGTGAAGGAGCGGTTACATAGTGCAGGGTTTCTGGGATATAGTCACAAGCTGTACATAAATTCTCACCCCACGCACTCGGTCTTCGTCTACACTTTGCAGACAATTTGATTAGCTACACCTCATTTACCAAATGGATGCACTTTGTAATTTTACAGTTACAAACCGTTTGCAATTTGTTTCTTCGCGTACGACGTCGTTTATATGTCTGGACTCCCACAGGACTGCCACAACGCAGGCAGGATCTGTAGATGGATCTGGAGTGACCATGACATGGTGGTACTGTGCTTGTTTGATGATGTGCTGCTGGATTGAAAGATCCAATCAAAAACATGCAGTCAGCATCCTCTGAGTAAATATCTTTGATGAGCTAATATCTCTGATTTCTGGGAGAACATGCAAATCTATAGTCTAGAAATCAAACCCATGATCAACACAAAGGCTGTATCAATGCATTTGTCTCCTATTCTATTCATTTATTCATTATCTTCCGCTTTTTCCTATACTAGGGTCGCGGGGGGGGGGGGGGG
>JAFMOD010000234.1:1400405-1422224 GCA_019802435.1 Corydoras maculifer
GTTAATGAGTGTGGCATTTAAGCGAGGAAGAAAGGTCTGTGGTTGGTGCTTCACTTCCCCTCTGTGCCCCCAGAGCAGGGTCAGGTGTTCCAGCATGCCTTATAATATCACGCTCGGAAAGAGTAATTAGCTTCCAGCCGAGGACAGTGGCTTCAAGGTAGACGCCCTGCTGCTTGCAGTAAGTTTATAGTTATCTTTCCATCACCTGTCCGCAGTGAGAGCGCAGCTCCACTGCACCAGCCTCCAGCTTGGTCCACATCACTTTGGAAGTTTAACATTCCTGACCATCCTGAGCACCCAAGAACCAGAATCCGGGAATCTCTTGCTAATTTTATCCACCATGCTCTACTACCTCACCATAAGACCATTACGTCATCCTAAATTAGATTAGATTCAACTTTGTCATTGTGCAGAGTACAAGTACAGGGCCCATGAAACGTAGTTAGCATCTAACCAGAAGTGCAATATATACATTATTTACATAAAGTGCAGTAGTAACAGTGACTGGTGCATGGAAAGGTGAAGTATTTACATGTAGATGAACATGATATGACATGAGCATACTATATACGTGATAAATACATAATATAGGGCATAATATATATGACATAACATAGTATGAACATGATATAGGTGATATAAGGTGCAGAGAAGTGGTTGTGCAAAAGAGCAATTATATTGTATGTGCAGCGTTTAGGAGGATAACCACCTGAGTCTGCTGGTGCGGAGGCTCCTGTAACGCCTACCAGATGGTAAGAGGCTGAAAAGTCCATGGTTTGGGTGGGTAGTGTCCTTTGATATTTCTTGCCCTGCCCAGGCAGCGCTTTTGATGAAAGTCCTCAATGGTGGGTAACTCGGTGCCTATGATGCTGTGCCGTTTTTACCACCCACTGGAGTGCTTTGCGGTCTGCAGCACAGCAACTTCCATACCATACAGAGATGCAGTTGGTGAGTATGCTCTCAATAGTACAGCGGTAAAAGTTCACCAGGATCCTGGGAGACAGTTGCTACACCTTTTATATATATTATACAACTTGCTACACCGGGCAGCACGGTGGCTTAGTGGTCAGCACGTTCGCCTCTCAGCGCTAGGGATACCCGGTGCGAATCCCCATCTGGGTGGAGTTTCCATGTTCTCCCCGTGTCTGCGTGGGTTTCCTCCGAGTTCCTCCCACAGTCCAAAAACATGGAGCAAGTCAATTGAATTCTCCAAATTGCCCCATATAGAGTGTGTCTGTGTGAGTGAGTGTGTGCCCAGCGATGGATTGGCGCCCTGTCCTGGGTGTATCTGCCCAGCGCCTGAGACGTTCTCCCCTGGATGGGCATGGGGAACCCCACCGCGACCCTAATAGAGGATAAAGTGGAAGATAATAAATAAATAAATGAACTTGCTACACCTTTAATATAAACCAAAAAACAATGAGTGAAACTAAAAGAAGATGACTGTTACATTACGTACACACCCAATAAATGACATTTTAATTAAAAGTGAAACTCTTTCAGAACTCCTTCCGTGATTCAGTGCACAATGATGTTAAAGGGTTTCCATTGACTGATCAACATCCACTTTGTCTTTGAAGTACTCTGTCGTAATGCTTCAGGGCAGGCGGTGACGCACTTGGTCAACGAGACAAAGCTTTTTGCAGTGAGTCATGGCATGCCGCTTCGCAGCGCCGCATTGTCCTGAAAACAGATATGCGGATTATGCCCCGTTCCTTAGACCACAAAAAAAAGGAAAGCATTTCATCATCATGCATTGTGCCTTTCGCAGACTATTACCAGCTTATAGCTTGTTGGCACATGTGGGTTCTCTCAGGGTTCTCCGGTTTCCTCCCACAGTCCAAAAACATGCATTTAAGGTGATTTGGCTGCTCTAAATTGCCCCATATAGTGTGCTTTTGTCTGTGTGAGTGTGTGCCCAGTGATGAATTGGCACCCTTTACTGGGTGCATCTTCCCAGCGCCCAAAATGCCCCCCCACCCCACGACACTAGTCCCTAGTATAGGATTAAGCCAAAGATACTGAAATGAGATGTTAACAGTAATGCATAAGAACGCGGATATCCTAAATCTCACTCAACGAGTCCTTTATCTTTCGTCTTTATCTTTTAACTATTGTTTTCTTTCATGACCTTTCTGATTACAATCGAGAGAGAATCGTGAGATTAATCGCTCACGACTGAATCACAATCCGAGGTGAAAAAAAAGAACACGGGCTCATTGGTAAAACACATTTTAGGAACCTTCATTAACTCATTTTGGTCGTTTGTAAAGCCGGAGGTGGGTTTCATCTGCAAGAACTGAGAAACTGCCTGTCTGCACCTTAGGCAGTAGTTCTGGCTGTGAGAGTCACACTGTTGTTGATGCAATTACACCACTGGGCATCTGTTTTCTTTCCCGTGCCACCCATTCCAAGTAGGCTTGGAGATAATGAGCGTACAAAGCCGCCATTATGGGCCCTGAAGAAATGGCCCTCCGCCCTGGGCGCGAAATTGCCTTTGGTCTTGTGTCTCATTCACAAATAGTTTCCGCAGCAGGTCAATGGCAGTTGCTAAGATGCTGCTCGCGCTGCCCATTAGCGGTGCCGTGTTTGAACCAAGGTCGAGCTAAGAGACGGGTGTGTGAGGTTTATGCAACAGCGAAAGGGCTTTGTTCTCTTCTGCTTCTATCAATTTACATTTTATTTATCGGCAGTTTTATGAGCAGTCGTGACAAATGAGCTCAGGACAGACGCATAATTACCTCAGACAGCTGGGAACTCGAGAGCAGACACGTGAGTCGAGCACAGGCACTTAAGTGATGGGTGGCATCACGTCAAAATGGTAATGCAATACCAGTCAAGTGACAAAAGATCATAAAGAGGGCCGCCTTTCAGCCCGCGGCGGCGTCAGGAATAGCTCCTAGTGAGGGAGGTTGGACAAAGAAAAAGACTTTAAAAATTCACGGCTTTCATGAATAGCCAATGAGCGAGCGGCTGAGTGCGCAGCCAGCAGCGTTTTAGTTGGATGCCAGCACATTTGCTTCAGGTTGTCCATTACAGACGATCCCCATACCGTCGGATTAAGCAGATCATTTTACATGTCACTTTAAGTTTTAATGGCTTCAGTCGTGTTACTCTGGGTTTCCTTCAATTGTTGGAAGGAAAATAGATTGGCTCTAATCTGATCAGCTTCGGTGACTTTTGGTAACTTTGTAAAAGACCGCCGTCGATAAAATGATCACATTACTTAGGTGTGCGTCTGCAGCTGGGTTCTAATGACAGAATAACGGGGCACACGGAGCACATTTCCCAAATCAACCGCCAGCCAATAATAGCAGCGACGCAAACCGAGAGGAAGAAGAAAGTCTGAGCCTCGTGGGATTGATCAGGTTATTTAACAGCTAATTTATTTACACTGTAGTGAGTCGACAGCCCGCGCTGCTGCTCTGACAGCCAAAACCTGCAGGGCTTTCTTTTCCCACAAGCCTCACTAAGCTCATGACACATGCAAGCTGGATTATCATGGGCCCCTTTTCCAATAAAGAGCAAAACCTCCACAGGGAACTCTGCCCAAAAGCTCTGCTCTGGCCAAGACACAAGGGCACCATTCGACAATCGGGTTTTTCACACCTCTATTGGGCAGAATGCTTCTCACCAAATGGATTTATAATAACAACAATCATTAAAAGGGTATGAACAATTAATATCTATTGGCACAGAAACAGAAATCTTTTCCAGTGGACTCGTTCACCTCTCATGATTTTGCCCTGGGATGGAAAACAGACACCGGGAGAACATGCAAACAGCACTACAACAAAGAATTTTGACCATTATACCCGAGGATCAAACTTGAGACCATTAACCTTGTGGAATGGTTTTGGGATATGAGAAGCAGAATGGAGCCTTCTTACTGTAATGTGATGGAGGCACCATGCTGTCCACATAGAAGTTCAAGCTGTAATACATTCATTTATTCATTATCTTCCACTTTATCCTCCATTAGGGTCGCGGTGGGGTTCCTCAAGCCGATCCAGGGGAGAACATTTCGGGCGCTGGGCAGATACACCCAGGACAGGGCGCCAATCCATTGCTGGGCACACACTCACTCACACAGACACACTCTATATGGGGCACTTTGGAGAACTAAATTGACTTGATCCAAGTTTTTGGACTGTGGGAGGAAACCGGAGAACCCGGAGTAAACCCATGTGGACACGGGGAGAACATGGAAACTCGACCCAGATGGGGATTCGAACCGGGAATCCCTAGCGCTGAGAGGCGAACGTACTGACCACTAAGCCAAATTTTAAAAAAATTTAAAAATGTAAAAAACTTATTATTAAAATCTGTGTTTAATGTCGTTAATAAACCAGCTGTTTACAGACTGAAGTTCTAATGGCTTTGTGCATATTTTGCACAGAACAGAATGAACCATTACCAGCAAAAACCCAAGAAAAGCTTTTGCTTGGCTAGTTTTCTCTCATGTGCTTTAAAAAGCCTGTCTCCATTAAATTTTGGGGGGTGAGGGGTAGGGGTAGCGCTGTACGTGAAGGCATGTAACATTCCTTTTATTCCTGCAGCAGAAAGTGCAGAGCCCTTAGAACACTGAAGCTTTCGAGTTGTATATCTGCAAGCTTACATCTCTGAGTGTCCCGTTTGTGTCCAAACATTATTAATAGTGCGCCTCTCAAATAAATTCAAACATTAGAATGCAAGCTCGATCTTATATGGGGCAATTTGTCTGGCTGAGAACTACCGAGGCACAACTGGTCCCGCGTGGAACACAAATACACGGAGAACATGCAAAGCTCCAGAAAGGACTAAACCACTAACCAACGTACCGCATAATGTAACCAGGTTACATTTCTGGGGTACTTCTAATGCCACATCATATTCTATTAAAGAACAGATCTGAAACCTCGGTGGCACTTTTAAAGAGTTATTTTCAGTTGAGCAGCCTCATGTTTACGATTACATTTAGTGAAAAAGATTTCTTATTTAAATGAGGACGTGATGGGTCTAAATTGGGTTGCAAAGCACAAAACGACGGAGGAATAAATATTAGCCTGTGGGTGTAAGGGACTATTAAGTCGGATTAAAACAAAACAAAACAATGAGCCGACTATTTTTATATCCTTAATTCATGAATAAGCAGCCAAACAATACAGAAAGATATGAATGACTTCTGAGAGAATGACCAGGAATTTTCACTGTGGGTGAAAGTATCCTATACAGAAGCCGCATAAAAGCCTCCATTGTTCAACCCAAATCTGTCAGTCAACCACCTGAACTCTACTGGCCTTGCTGGTACTGTAAAGCATATTAAATATCTTCTAAAACAAAATGTCTCATTGTGGTTCAGCCCAGGATTGAAATCAAACCCTCTTCATCTGATATTTTATATTATTTGGTAACAAAAATATATAATTCTATATAATTGTAATACAAACCCTGTCTAATACACAATGAATAAAATTCATTCATTATTTTAAATTAAAAATAAATGAGAAAATGACTACTTAACCAATCAATTCACACCTTCCACCTGCGTTGTTTAAATTGCAACTCTGCTTTATATATATATATATATTTTTTTTTTTTTTTTTTTTTTTTTTTTTTTTTTTTTTTTTTTTTTTTTTTTTTTTTTTTTTTTTTTTTTTTTCATTCATTCATTCATTCATTCATTCATTCATCTTCCGCTTTATCCTCTATTAGGGTCGCAGTGGGGTTCCCCATGCCCATCCAGGGGAGAACGTTTCGGGCACTGGGCAGATACACCCTGGACAGGGCGCTAATCTATCGCTAATCTATATGGGGCAATTTGGAGAACTCAATTGACTTGATCCATGTTTTTGGACTGTGGAAGGAAACCAGAGAACACGGAGGAAACCCACACAGACACGGGGAGAACATGGAAACTCCACCCAGATGAGAAATCGAACCAGAAATCCCTAGCGCTGAGAGGCGAACGTGCTAACCACTAAGCAACCGTGCCTATATATATAATATATATAGAGATCTCCAAATTGCCCCATATAGAGTGTGCCTGTTTGAGTGTGTGCCCAGCAATAGATTGGCGCCCTGTCCTGGGTGCATCTTCCCAGCGCCCGAAACGTTCTCCCCTGGATGGGCATGGGGAATCATACCCCCCCCCCCCGCGACCCTAATATAGGATAAGGCGGAATAATACTATACTATAGAATAACTGTACTGAAAAACATCCATCTTTGGATGAAAGCGTCTGCTAAATTATTAAATGTGAAACATAAAAAAATCCGATTATCCGATTCATCGAAAAAATAATCGACCGAAATAATCGTTAGTTGCAGCCCTAATATATATATATCTTGCTATCTTGATGGAAAACAGAGGTACACCGCTGACTGCAAACCACCGACACAGACGTGGACAATCAGAGTTATAGTCGTCACGACAGCAAGGACACAGCGACGGCCTATACGGAGCGGCACGGTAATGATTGGTAAAATGAATGCGTTTGCTTCATGTGCAGTTTACGGGGTGCTCTATGCTGACTAACAAACAGCTATACATTCAAATCTAAGGAATTGTAAATGAAATCAGAAACAAGTGTTAACATGCGCTTTTATTGTATCTATAACGGATATGGATTTGCTGGAAGGACAAACACAAACTCTGTCAAAGTTCACTGCGTTTTGTGTCAGTGCAGCACACGACATTACAGCTATGCCTTTCTGATATTAACAGAATGTACATTTCTGCATAAGTCAAATGAACCGTAGCGTCTGTTTGTTCAGGCACTTAATCTCAATACTGAGCTTTACGATAAAAGGATAACAAGACAAATATATTGCAACCCACAAAAACACACATATCCTGTATAAAGGCCACTTCCCACCAGGTCGGTACATGTATATTCTGCGGAAGCAGCCCGAACTACGTGACATGACGAGGTGAAGGACATAAGTAAGCTTAATCTCCTGCACCTTAACACACTGCTCTGACATTCCTCACTGGCAGGTGTTGCTAAACACAAACGAGTACACAGTCAAGAATATTACACCCCAAGGGCCCATTTCTCACCAGGGCCAAAGTCATTATGTGCATTCAACGAAGATTTACCACGTGCCTGCCCCTCCGCCTTTGCACAGACATGTTTGTCGGGCACTTTAAAGTTTAATAGGGTGGCTAATCTGCTAATTCAGGCCGAAAGCCGTTGCAAAGGCCAGACCTGGATGAGCGCCGCCTGCTTTTATATTGGAACATAATAAAAGCGATGTCGGCGCATGAATGATCTGAACTACCCTGGTATTTCTTAAATAAGTGTCTGATGCTATGCAGCAACGTCTGCCAAATCCTCATTCCAGCAACGTCGGGTAAAGTTTAGGGGCAGAAAACTGAACTATAGAAAAAGGGCAAAGAGGAACAAGTGACATCACAGTGTTAGTGCCATGCAACAGAGGATGTTATCAAAGTCAAAGTATTGCCATGTAAGCCCTGTGTAGATCCAGCCGGGGTTCGTTTATGATTATAACAGGAAAGCTTTAGGTTTTCTAAGTTCATGTACTCCCTGGGTCTCTTGTACAAAGCTGTGCACCACTCCGGACACAAGTGCTTCCTTCACCAGTGTATGTGTGTTTCACTGCACAGATGGGTTCAAGGTGAAGGAAGAATTCCTCTGGGTGTAACTAGGATAAACATCACTATCACTTAATAAAATATTCATTCATTATCTTCCGCTTTATCCTCTATTAGGGTCGCGGTGGGGTTCCCTATGCCCATCCAGGGGAGAACGTTTCGGGTGCTGGGCAGATAGACCCAAGACAGGGCGCCAACCTATTGCTGGGCACACACACTCACACAGACACACTCTATATGGGGCAATTTGGAGAACTCAATTGACTTGATCCATGTTTTTGGACTGTGGGAGGAAACCGGAGAACCCGGAGGAAACCCACACGGACACGGGGAGAACATGGAAACTCCACCCAGATGGGGATTCAAACCGGGAATCCCTAGCGCTGAGAGGCGAATGTGCTAACCACTAAGCCACCGTGCCGCCATTACTTAATAAAATATAATCAGGGTAATTTAGTTATTCATCTGAATGTTTTTAACCTGCAGGTCTATTTCTCTCTGTACAAATAAAAAGTCTAATCTCATGATTACTTAATTAGAACTTTTGTTGTTATTCAGATCTAGGCCGGTTTACGGGACTTTCTGGAAGGAAAAAAAGTTTTCTGAAAGAGAAAAGGCTGTTTTTCAGCACTCATATCAAGCAGAGTTCTTTTTTTTATAATGAATTTGCTTTAATTACCAGAAATGAGCGAGACTGGCCGGGATATCTAGAACAGGTAATCAGAATGTCCTTGGCTTACCAGCTGGGTTATACTGCATCTGAGTGTAATACCAGCACTAGGTCAAACCTGATATTAAAGCAATCTCCCAACACGGTTGATGAGAAACACCACGTTTCACCCTCTGAAAGACCTTTTCTTAATTACCACTCAGAATGATCTATGGTCCCCCTCTGCCCTCAGTCCAATTAGAAAGCCATGGAAATGGCTTTACCCGCTGGCCAACATCAACACTGGTGTAGCTTGTGGTTGATCTCAATAAGATCTCAGCGTTTCAGTTCACTTAAAATGCAGGCCAAGACACAATACAGTGATTCTCCATCACGTCACCGTATCGACAGAGGGTTGTGCAAGTCATAATTATGGACGTGAGCTCAGCCGAAATGATTTGCATTTCGTGGAACAGAGTGGGAGTCTGTGGAATTTCCTGTTGTTGTCTAACAGAGGCAGGGGGTCAGACACAGGCTTCTACACTGATAACACCAGTGATCAGCTATTTAGACACGTTAGTGTTCTGTGGAACTAGGTCATGAGGTTTTGAGGGAAAACCGGATCGTGTTTGCAGCTCTTTGTGCTGTTATACTGGTGGTTCAAAGACTTGTGCACTAACCTGCTGATCTTTAATAATCAATTAGTTAGTTGATTAGAAGCTCAGTCAACATATCAGCACCTGCTTGAATGCCATCATGTTAAAGTGGACCAAGAAGAATCTTTTTAGGACCTTGAGTCATGCCACCAAGAACCAAGACAGTTCCAAATCTCAATACTAACGTAGTACAATTCAAGCAATTAACTGGAGATACAACCCCGGAAACAACATTTATCCCATTTTGTTTTATGAAGGCAGGCAAAGGCAGCTGAATTCTTTCTCAGGGCTATCATTTACACAGCTAAGCCCCCCCATTCAGCACCCGAGGTCATAACATGGGCATGTATTACAGAGTCTTCTACATTATACAAGAAAACATGTTCTTTAAATGAAAGATTCCAATCTTACCAAGTAACTCATTTAGTTGCTCATATGATTAAGAAAGGAAGTGTCCATCCATACTGTGGACTGCACAACGACACGAGGTCAGCGTACCCGGACTACGTAACCGAAGGTGGAAAGTTATTCAGATATTTCCTTTGATAAGGTTGTTTCTCAGGTTGTATGTTTGTTTTTCATCACTTTGGCAGGTAACATGAAAGGACTGATGTTTGTATTCAGGTGAACATCTGGGGCCACCACTTGTTTGTGGTGGTATACAGTAGTGGTTGGCACAACCGCCTCTCAGCCCTGTGAATCCAGGTTCGAATCCTGATCTGGGTGGAGCGTCCAAAACATTCTCCCCTGGATGGGCATGAGGATCTCTCCACGACCCTAGTACAGGATCCAACGCAAGATAATGAGACAAAATAATCAGCTGATTTGTCCTCAGCACAGGAATGGGTTACTTGAGCTAATTAACCTACTGTAATTATAATAGTGGACTAGTCACTTATTTACTGCACAACAATGCATTATACATATTTCCAATGTGCCCAATGTGTCAAAATTAAATAAAACCCTTTTTTTTAATTAAAGTGGTTTCAATAAAAAGAAGACATTGTTCAAACTTTCACACAAAAAGTTTCATTGTTATTGAACAGAATACCAGTTTATTATGGTGAACATTTTTACATATTATTACTAATATTACATTAAGGAAATTCAGCAGACTGATTATCCAGAGCAACTGACACGGACCCCATCAGAGTACAGGGTCTGCCATGATACAGAACCTATGCTACAATGAGGGTTCAGGGACTCACATTTGGAACTTCAGTGGACCTGGAATTTGAACCCAAATTCTTCGGTTTGCTAGCCCAACCAAGCCACTATACTACCATTCACATTATAGTACACTATAGATGTAGTTTTTTTTTTACTTAAACACTTAACCAAAATCACCTGCTAGTTAACATCAAACGATAAATTCAACTTCACTAAACCACTTGCATTGCACCCATCTCACCACCCTGAATCTGATCTAACAATACTTTAAAGAAACACAAAACAAAGTTGTCAGATTTAAAGCGAAAGGCTCTCAAACTTACCTTGGGTTAAACTACATAGCCACATGATATTACTCCCATCTCTGAATCATTAGGGTTTTTAACATACTGTTAAATGCATTGCCGGTGATGAGTCAGTACAAAGGATGGAGAGATTAGTGCCGTCTTCAACAATAGACATTATGGTGCGAATGCGTAGGCTGACAGCTCTGCATTTGCATTATTCAGAGGTGCAGTACATCATGAGCAGATCCATCAGCTGACTCAAAAGTCATTCTGTCAGGCTGCAGCTAAAATAGTTGCATACACCGAACCCGTTATATAAAAGACAGAACAGGAAGCATGAGTTGGCCTTCTCCATAATATTCATACAAGAACTGTCATCATAATATAAAGAGGATGATGCATTAAAGGTCACTGAGTAAAACGGATTTCATTCTCCGATTATATGAATTTCATCAATATGCATTCATATAGTGAGTTCATGTTCAAGTTGCCCCTAAATAAATAATGCATAACCATTCTGCTCTCTTAATTAGTCTTAATTAGCATGTCAACTGCTATAAGTTTGTTTTATTATTAATATTAATACGGTAGGGCATTCGTAGGCTTGTGGTAGAGGTCCCCGGTTCGATTCCCAGTCCCACTAGGTACTCGGTACCTATTGCTCCCCAGGTGCCGTATATAAGGCTTCCCATTACTCCGGGCACGTGTGTGTGTGTGTGTGTGTGTGTGTGTGTGTGTTTCACTGCACAGATGGGTTAAATGTAGAGGACATATTCCTCTGTGTGTAAGTACAGTAGGAAAAATAGATTATTATCACTTATTAAAACATTGCAATGCTCACCCATGCAAGCATGAGTTTTCTCTGGGTTCCTTCTACAGTCCAAACACATGGATTAAAGGTTAATAGGCTGCTCTTAATTGCCCCTATACAGTGTGTGCACAGTGATGGATTGGCACCCTGTATCTGCCCAGTGGGCATGGGAGCCCCCCCCCATGAGCCTAGTGGAGGATTAAGATGAAAATAATGAATTCGGGTTTAATCAATAATCTTCCCTCACACGAGTTTCTTTACTGAATTAAAACTGTAAAAACTCTGGGTTAAATCATTTTTAAATCTATTTAGCATGTTTCTAAAATCTTAAGTCTTCAGCAGACCCCTCCAGCCCCTCTAATCAGGTCTGATGGAATGCAAAAACGCGTAAAATCGTATTTAATTACCAAAGGAACTCCGGCGGCACGGTGGCGATGTGGTCAGCACGTTCGCCTCTCGGCGCTAGGGATTCCCAGTTCGAATCCCCATCTGGGTGGAGTTTCCATGTTCTCCCCGTGTCCGCATGGGTTTCCTCCGAGTTCTCCGGTTTCCTCCCACAGTCCAAAAACATGGATCAAGTCAATTGATTTCTCCAAATTGCCCCATATAGAGTGTGTGTGTGTGCGTGAGTGTGTGCCCAGCAATACACTGGCGCCCTGTCTTGGTGTATCTGCCCAGCGACCGAAAGGTTCTCCCCTGGATGGGCATGGAGAACCCCCCGTGACCCTAATATAGGATAAAGCGGAAGATAATGGATGGATGGATGTATGTTTCTAAAATCTTAAGTCTTCAGCAGACCCCTCCAGCCCCGCTAATCAGGTCTGAAGGAACGCAAAAACGCGTAAAATCGTATTTAATTACCTCTGACAACAAAGGAACTCCGGCGGCACGGTGGCGATGTGGTTAGCACGTTCGCCTCTCAGCACTAGGGATTCCCATCTGGGTGGAGTTTCCATGTTCCCCCCGTGTCCGCATGGGTTTCCTCCGGGTTCTCCGGTTACCTCCCACAGTCCAAAAACATGGATCAAGTCAATTGAGTTCTCCAAATTGCCCCATATGGAGTGTGTGCCCAGCAATACACTGGCGCCCTGTCTTGGTGTATGTGCCCAGCGACCGAAACATTCTCCGCTGGATGGGCATGGGGAACCCCCCCCCGCGATCCTAATATAGGATAAAGCAGAAGATAATGGATGGATGTATGTTTCTAAAATCTTAAGTCTTCAGCAGACCCCTCCAATCAGGTTTGATGGAACGCAAAAATGCGTAAAATCGTATTTAATCACCTCTGACAACAAAGGAACTCCACCAAGAAGTGTTTTAATGCAATCTGGTGGATGTGCTCTGCAGCCGGGCTGGTGGAGGTGCTCAGCGTTAGCTCTGCATATTAATGAGGCCAGAGCGCGTTTTAAAAGCTGCCGCCGAAAGTGCGCGCCGTCAGTGCACCACCACCTCCACCACCACCTCCACCACCAGCTCCACCACGCGCTCTGCTGCTCTGCAGTCCCCGCACAGAACACAGAACCCTCGACTGCGGGGCAGAAGTAGCGGCTTTAACTGCGCGGATCTCTGAAGCGGACGCAGCCGCGGGTCGGACGGAGCTCTCTGGGATGAGTCGCTGCGCAGCCGCCTTCCTTCTGCTTGTGATTACCGTGTACTCGCTCAACACAGAAGGTAAACATTTTCTCCCTAAATCGACTTTTTGACGCTTTAATGCAGAATGCAGCTGCCGGTTCAACTTGCAGGCGCAGTAGTTCGATGACTTTTGCCTCCATCCTGACGCGCTTTGAGGGTTTTTTCCACAGCAAAAAGCAATGAGCGATATTTCAAAGCTTTGATTTATTCATCTGATATACAGCACGATATTCTGGTTCAAGTTATTATTTATGTCGCGCTTTTTACAACAGCACATTGTCACAAAGCAGCTTTACATAATGAAAAGCCTTTAAATCCAAACAGCAAGCCGAAGCGACAGTGGCAAGAAAAAACTCCCTGTTATGTTGTTATTTAAGAAAGAAACCTTGGGAGGACCAAGACTCAGTGGGGGACTCGTCCAAGTTGAGCGGCCAGGCAGCAAAAACAGTGTAGGACACTAATGTACAGATATTTAACAAATGGAAAAACTCGAACAACTGGAAAACTATATGTGAGTCCATTAAGGGCGTCCTGCAGGACCGCCAGTCCAATTAATATTCAGGTGACTTGGACGCTTTTATCCAAAGCGACTTACAAGGTGAACACAGGGTTCATCACAACATCCCTGGAGCAATGAGGGATAAGGGTCTTGCTCAAGGACCCACACTGGTAACTTCAGTGGATCTGGGATTTGAACCCCCAACCTTCAGATTGATAGCCCAACACCCTGACCACTGAACTACCGCACCCACAGCCTTTTGGTTAAGTGTTGAAGTTAGAAGACAATGGCTAGAGTTATTTATGACTAAAAGCTTGAACTATAATGCAGTAACAGGTCATTTATAATTGTGGTGTAACATAAAAATCAAGTGCAATTTATCTTAATAAATAAAATAAATATGTGAACCGTTAGCTCTGCCCAAAGCTTACGCCTAACAAACATGGAAGGTTTTATCGTGTAATGATGGCTTTATGATGGGTACTTTGTTTTGGATCAGTAACATTAGGGGTAGTTCTATGATAATACAGGACAGAACGTTTATGATTTACTATAATATGACGCCCTTAAAAAGAAAAGTCAGGATCGTAGCTGGACATTTATGAACTATTATTAAACATAAGAACCCAAACAGTATTTTTTGTACAGAACCGTTGTTTTGCTTTCCGAATTGGCACGGCGATTGTACATAGCAGCTCTTTGTACTGGATGAGTTGGTTTTGGCCCCTGGCCCAGGAGATGTTGGGTGGAACAGGAGAAGATTGATGGAGCAGAAGATGTAGGTCACACTTCCTTTGCCTCCAGCGGGCCAAACACCCGCTCACCTTATTACTCTGCCAGCATGGTGGAAGGTCCTGGAAACAATTAGATGGCAGTTTTAAATTCCATCACACTGATAACAGGGTCCATGAGTGCACAGCCTTCAGGTTTGGCAAACGGTAAACAGACATTTAGAAGGTCAGGACATGAGAGCAGCATGTGTAGCTCTGCTTCACAGTGATTCTGATTCTTTTACATCAACAAACTATTTAATAATTCTGCCAATGTTACAGATTGTTATTCTGTAGTTTGGCCACGCCCCCTTTTTGTTCCCCTTATTGTCCATGTTCAGTTCCACCTACTGTCAAGATGGACTTTGTAGTTCTACAATTACAGACTGTAGTCCATCTGTTTGAGGACTACAATACATACTGTGTACTCTGTTCTAACGGTCAGGACCCCAATAGTACCACCACAGAGTAGGTATTATATGGTGGGTGTACGTAATTATTTGTCCTATCCCAGCAGTGTCACTGAGGTGTTGAAATGAAACTACAGCAGCGCTGCTGGACTAAAACCCCCTCACCACATCAGTGACAACTGTGACAACTAAAACTGACAATCCACCACCCTAATGATACCCGTTCTGTGATGGTCCTGATCAATAGAGAACAGAGACTAACAAAACAAACACAGATAAACTACAATCTGTAATTATAAAACTAAAGTCCATCTATATGATAAGTGGAGCAAATGGATTATGAAGCAGGAAGGGGACGTGTCCTAATTTTGGACTGGTTTTGTACTTCTTATAAACATTTGTAGTGTTTTAATTACTGAACTTTTGATTACTTAATCAAACTTACAGAACTGAACCCGTTAACTACCACCTGCTGATGCACTGACTCTAAATCCTGCTTATCAGCTGTTTATAATTCTTTTCTTTTTACAGATCTGTCTCTTTTTTTGTTTCATATTGAACTTAAAGCGAACCTGAGCTGTTAAGCATGAATTTGGTATAATACTTAACTAGCCTGAGTTTTTGAATTTGTTGATGCCTTAAGCTGTAAAACAGCTTCCTCATAATATTATATAAAATGCTGTATAAAGAAAGTTGACATTTAAATGACAAATCACTTTTATTTGAGTAAATTAAATTAGTTAAAAAATAAAACGTTTTAGAGCTCAAATAAGGGCAGCGATTTAAATCAGGGTCATATGGTGGAGTTAAGAGAAGAGGAATGACGACAGTGTAGACACTGCATCTTATTGTGCTATAGTTATTATATTGCCAATTTGAACAAAAAGCAACAGTTTGATTGGTGGTCCAGTCAACACAAAATATATGAAATAAATCATATTTAATAAACACTTTCCGTTTCTCCTCCCAGCATACAAATGCAGATGTACACGGAAAGGCCCCAAGATCAGATACAAGGACGTGCAAAAACTTGAGATAAAGCCTAAACATCCGTTCTGCCAGGAGAAGATGATATTGTAAGTTTAAATCCTTTTTCAGTTTCTGTATTTAAAAGTATGATAAAGAGCCCTGTGATTTGAGATTCTAAGGCCAAGAACTTATTAATTGCAGTCTAAGACTTTACTTTATTAGACCTTAAATTTTAAAGGGGCTGTACCATTCACAACAAACAGTCAAACTGAGTCTACAAAGACATGTCCAGCAGCCTGGGTGCTGCCTTTGAGTTAGGTGATGGAGGTTAAGACTTTGCTTAAACAACTTTAAGACAGTTAAAATCTAATGTCATCATCCTTCACTTAATCTTATATCAGGGAATAGGGGCGCACACACTATATGGAGCCATTTTAAAGCAAATATTTCACCTTGAATACTTGTAAACCCACGTGGACACAGTGTGTTTAAGAATAATTTTTAAAAATAATATACAAATCCGGTTATCAACATAGCTTCATGTAATGTTTGCGTAGAACAGTAAAAGCTCTGCTGTAGCTGGTAACCTGACTGCTGTGTCCATCCGTAGTCCTGGATTGCATCGGGTGAGAGCTGCTTACTGCTCATTTATTATTGACATTTTGCTACATTAGAGTCACAGAGAGTCCAAATGGCCAGTCATCTTTTATTTAGTTTATCTGTCTGTTTCTAGCTTTTGTCTGCCTTTTATATGCTAATGAAATACCACACGCACACACACACACACTCAGAAAAACATATACCATGTACCTTTATGGAAACTGGCCACTGGTGTGTCTTTATTTACTTCTGAGGGAATATAAAATGTACAGGAGAGCCAGTAATTAGCTGAAAGTGGTACAAGGTGACAAACTGAATTGTATTGCACCCAGGTTTCCGATTTTCAGTGTAAACAACATTGTCTGTATTTTGTTGGATTTAAATATGGATTTATATAAAGAGTGAACACAGATTCTGAGAGTTTTAGGTTATAAAGTTGTCATGCCGTGTTTGGTGATGCTGTATTGTCAGATTTCAGCTCCGGAATGTTGTGTTGCATTGTATGTAGTTCTGTTCTGTTTAAGCCTTGCATAAGGAGGTCCTTAAAAGAAAATAATCCACACACTGCTGCCACCTGCTGTTCTTTAATTTAGTTATGATCATAGCTATTCAATAAGAACTGATGATAATTCAAAAATAACTTACTACATGTACTGCAAGAAAAACATTTTTTGTAAGCGGATTAATAAACGAAAACTCTAGAGCATGCGACCACCTTAAAGTTACATCTACAAACATCATGTTCCAAAGCAGTATGGATTTAGAACAGGTGGCTTTTCTAACAGCCTCTGCTAATGGAAGTCGGTATAGATTTGTGATCAGCACAGGGAGGATTTATCTTCAACCTCCTGAACGTTACATAAAGCAGATGCAGGTTTGGCTTCATTCTAAATGGCTTATTGTAAAGATTTTTGGGGGCATCTGAGGTCAAGGCTCTCGTACATGGTTAGATGTATTTAACACATTTATCCACAAAGAGAGCATGTGCGTTTCACCAATGACACTTTTTAAGCTTTGTTTAATAATAAGCCATATTGTATCATCAACATTAAATCCACACACCTACAGTTTACCAAAGATACTATACATTATGGAAGGTTTTTGTGGAATTTACCAAACTCTGATTCATCTCAGGTGCTAAAGTTTGCATCATCACTCCAGAAAAAAAATTAAAATGTTATTCTAAACTGAAAGCAAAGTTTATAGAGCCGCATGCTTTAATACAGATTACTGATCAGGATTTAGAGTGTTTTAGAGGAATGGAACAGGTAGGATGTTTTGGAGCAAAGGTAAGGAAACAAGATTGAGATGGTGACAGAAGACAGCAGCCAGGAAAAAGAGAGAAAGGGCAAAGAGGAGGATTTTGGATGTGGTGAGGGAGGATACGCTGGTGGTTGATGTGACCATATAGCCAAGACAGAGCAAGATAAAGAATAATGATCTTGGGCTGATGTTTGGCTTCAAAACAGACACTTTATTCACATTACATTATTTTACTGATGTTTTTAGCTCTTATTTCTTATTGTTCACCTTTACTGTATTTGCATTGGCTGCTGCGAGACGCAAATTTCCCCAAAAAGATCCATTTATCTATTTAAAAAGTGATCCATTTATCTCTATCTACTGTTCTCTTGAAATGATGTGTTGAAAATAAATTTGATGGATTTAAGCGTCCTTTCTTTGTTTTGGGTTGTATATGTTTTGCTTTACATTATCAGTGTCCGATTCTGGTTTAAATCTTTGCTCTACTTGGAACAACCAGCTTTATCAACATTCTCTGGAATCCTAATTCGGTCTGCAGGGATGCACTTTAATGTTATACTAGAAAGAGGATATAAAACAAACTCTGGAAACGGTTAGAATTTCACATTTGCTTTAGAAGATTCACTGTGATGTATTCTTTTCTTTCTGCTTTTAAGTGTGACCATGGAAAACGTATCCCGTTTCAAAGGTCAGGAATATTGCCTCCATCCGAGACTGCAGAGCACCAAGAACCTGGTCAAGTGGTTTCGGATTTGGAAGGATAAGCACAGGTATTAAATTATTATCATTTTAAGTTACTAAAAGTTTTCCAGTGTTCTCGGGAGCTGTGTAGTATTGTTTGTAAAAAAAATAATTTTTCATTTAGATAATAATGCACATAATTCAATTATTTTGTATTTCTAAAACAAGCACAGGCAGCACGGTGGCTTAGTGGTCAGGACGTTCGCCTTTCAGCGCTAGGGATTCCCGGTTCGAATCCCCATCTGGGTGGAGTTTCCATGTTCTCCCCGTGTCTGCGTGGGTTTCCTCCAGGTTCTCCGGTTTCCTCCCACAGTCCAAAAACATGGATCAAGTTAATTGAATTCTCAAAATTGCCCCCTATAGAGTGTGTCTGTGTGAGTGAGTGTGTGCCCAGCGATGGATTGGCGCCCTGTCCTGGGTGTATCTGCCCAGTGCCCGAGACGTTCTCCCCTGGATGGGCATGGGGAACCCCACCGCGACCCTAATAGAGGATAAGCGGGAGATAATGAATGAATAAAACAAGCACTTTATAATCTCTAGACCCTCTCTCTGTCTAGACAGAACACGCGAGAGAGACATGCACACACAATCAAACCAATCCTTTGTCTTACAGAGTGTATGAGGCCTAAAATGCAGCGGGATAAGAGTTTTAGCGGCTAAAAACTCTGTGGAATGTACAAGGCAACCAATCAATCTGTGGATCAACAAGGGACCAGTTTTCCTACAACGACAAGGCATCGACTCAGACGAGCAATTCAAGCACAAGAGACTACGTCTGGGGTGACACTTGTAAAAAGAACAAAAACAAAACATGATTCATATTTCAAATGTTAATTCTGGTCCAAAACAACCACCATGTATTTATTCCACATTATACTTGCAAGAAAGACTAGATACGTCTGTGTGAGTCAGATTTAGAGTGGAAACTCCTCTGACGAGGGCATTTCATTCATTTTAGGTCGGATTCTGCATCTTGTGGTATATATATATAGTCCTGCCATGTCTTATGTACTAATCTGAGAGAGGGTGACGTGCAGGAGTGTGACATCCAGATGGTTCAAAGACCAAACTAGAAAACCTAATCGGTGAATATAGAATGTACGTTATCTTGAAACCTGAGTACAGCTAGAGCACAACGCTTACGAAATCTCCTCTGTAAATAAAAATAGCTTGTAATGGTTTACTGTGTGCTGTACCACCGTTTAGCATTTAGAAGGTGTTGAAAAATAATCTCTTTTTTGTTATTAAAAGTTGCCAAATGCATGCAGTACTGAACATGTAGGTGGTGTTAGGCAACTTTGTTTGAGGCCTTTGTGGATCTTTGTAAAATAAATATGAAAAAAGCCCAGATGAAGTCACCATTCCTACCTGATATTTTGTATTAAATGAAATCTTTCTGTAATACCATTCCGATCTACAGGGGCCTCTGACACACGTTGGGGATATTTTTCAGGCTAATTTAATACAAGTCTGATATTTTACTTAAAGGACTGTATCCTGTTGTCTACATCATGTAACTTGTAAATACACACTATCTGGCCTAGGTGATGACAGTGAATGGTATAGTAGAATCATGTATTACAAAGTTGTTTCTCTATTTAAATATTCAGTAACATGAGTCTTTGTTTTGGGGTCAACAACAAAACACTGCTTCAGTTGAAATCCAAGAAGCGTGATCTACAAGAACAGCAATAAAGTTATTTAAATGAGTCTGACTCTGATCCTTAAAAGCACCCGTGATGACGCAAAGAAGACGCAAAGCCTTATTTCTCTCAAATGGGAGACCAGATCAGGTTTTACACTTTCATTTCTATATAAATACAATAAGTGATGTGAACATAATTCAGTATTAAAGGAATCAAACTGAATAATACTCAAATCTATAATGTTTAACCTACGATTCAAACATTTTTTAGAAGACGACATGTGGACTTTAAATTTGTAATGTTGAATCAATCACTAATTACAATGACAACATTGGTTTGTAATTTGTAGCTACTTTCCTGCTTTGATTAGAAAGTTTGAAAGTAAAAAAGGTTTCAATGCACAAAAACACACATCACGTGGATTCAAAAACACACGGCGTTCAATGCTTGATGGTCTCTGTGACAACACAAAGGCATGGCAATGGTTCGAGTTCCAGAATAACAAGCAGGTGATAATTTAACTGATGATCATTTGCTCTATTACATTACTTTGTTTGCTCAATAGCAGATGTTGGTTTTGCAGCCATTAATTGAATTAATGTTATAAACTCAAGGCATTGTTGGGTTGCTGCTTATTGCTGGTGGTGTCAACAATGCAGATAATGGAAACTGATAACCTAAGCTACTATAAATGGTTATATGTGAGACAGTAAACATACATGTGCTATTTCATAAGAAAAAAATAATTTAAACATTTGGTTACTAAAATTATATATAAAATAAAACAATCATAAAACCATGAAAAGTTGGTAGTAAAATATAGATTTAAAAAAAGAAAAAATTGGAACAATACTGTAATATGAACGTGTAAGAAAATGAAGGCATTATAATGACGTGTGAGGGACAACCCTCCCATGAGGTTTGATTCTTGATAACACAGCAGATCCTCTGAACTTCAGTCATAAAACACCCCAAACATCAACAAACCATAGCAGCGCAGGTTTGAACATTTCATACAATTTTCAATGCACTTAAATTGTAAAGACAGAGCGACACATTGATTTAAATACTTGTCCCCATAAAGGAATTATGATTAAAAAAGTACACAAGTCATAAAAACATTTTAGTAACAGACACAGTGAAGTATATATATAAAGAATAGAATATAAATAATGCAAGAGAGAATTGAGAAAATATAGGAAAAATGGATTGGAATAAAGAATTATGTTAAATAAATATATTAAAATAATTTTTTAAAAAAGCAAAAAGAACAAAAATATGCAAAGCTATTTTTTAAAATCGATAAACACAGAAAACAGCAGGATGATCTTTATGGCTCTGAGATTTGAAGAAGAGTCTAAAGACCTCAATTTTCTATAAAAGCTCAAAAAATGTTTATGAACAACATCCTTAATAAGAGTTCACCTTAAAAACATCACATCCCTTATAAGAGTTCACCTTGAAAACATCCCATTTACACCATGTTCTTTAAGAGTTCCCCTTGAAAACATCACATCCCTTATAAGAGTTCCCCTTGAAAACATCACGTTTAAACCACATCCTTAATATGATTTCACCTTGAAAACATCACGTTTACACCACATCCTTAATATGATTTCACCTTGAAAACATCACGTTCACACCACATCCTTAATATGATTTCACCTTGAAAACATCACGTTCACACCACATCCTTAATATGATTTCACCTTGAAAACATCACGTTTACACCACATCCCTAATATGATTTCACCTTGAAAACATCACGTTCACACCACATCCTTAATATGATTTCACCTTGAAAACATCATGTTTACACCACATCCTTAATATGATTTCACCTTGAAAACATCATGTTTACACCACATCCCTAATATGATTTCACCTTGAAAACATCAAGTTCACACCACATCCCTAATATGAGTTCACCTTGAAAACATCACGTTCACACCACATCCTTAATATGATTTCACCTTGAAAACATCACGTTCACACCACATCCTTAATATGATTTCACCTTGAAAACATCATGTTCACACCACATCCTTAATATGATTTCACCTTGAAAACATCATGTTCACACCACATCCTTAATATGATTTCACCTTGAAAACATCACG
>JAFMOD010000234.1:1423296-1436478 GCA_019802435.1 Corydoras maculifer
TATGATTTCACCTTGAAAACATCACGTTTACACCACATCCTTAATATGATTTCACCTTGAAAACATCATGTTCAGATCAATGAACCACTTTCTTTATAAACATGAAAAATGAAAGTTCATCCCAAGAAAATTCAAACCATTGTCTTTAAAAAGGTTTAGTCCATAACACAGAAATTAAGGTTTAACATTCTCAAAGTTCAACACACGATAAAGTTCAAACATTTTTCATTTTCTTTATATGAATTTAACCCAAACAAAGTTTGAAATGTTTACTTCAAGTTCACACCATGAATAAAGTTTGAACCATTTTCTCTATAAGGGTTTTATTTAAGAGAATTATAGACACATAAGTTAACCCCACAATCCACAATTCCAACCAAATCCCAACTTAAAAACACTTTCTTTAGAAACTCACACGAGACTCTACAAATTCAGTTTAACATCCTTTCAATAACTAAACCTGTATAAAACCCAGTTTAAAACCCAAAGACATGATACACATAGATTTTTATTAATTCTTATTTTAGAAATCTTTGTACCTAACTGTATCTCCACCTCTCATGTGCCTCCATCAGAACTGGAACTTAAACAAACCTTACCTTCAGAAGATGCTCAGGTCTGGAAGCAGCAGCACACGGACTGTAACCTCAGGACTTCACTTTTCTTTGTTGTTAACTTGTGAATTTCTCTCTGAAATCAAACAGCAAACAACTAAATGTTTCGACTCCATGTTTGGAACCAACAGGTGGACATTTCCCCGCCATTCTTTAATTGGGGGGCGGGTCCGGGGTAACAGGTCGACACGTTGTTTTTAGTAAACGAGCGTAACAACGAACTAAACAAACAAACTAACAAATTAAAAACTAACTAACTTACAAGTAAAAAAAAAAAAAAAACTTGGTATAGTGTTTATATGAACAGTAAGTGCAGCAAAAGGGGTCGTGGAGCAAACGTTTACTGTAGTTTTTATTTCAATGAATAAAATAATACATAAATGCTATTAAACTACAAATTATATATAAAAGCAGGTTTGTTGGACAGCTGATGCAGATGAGTTTATTAAAGATGCTATGTGCGTCATAAATAGAAGACATTTGTGCACCGTGCACTTCTGACCACTAGGGAGCGCCAATGATTAGTGAAGTTTTTAGTCGGATATCTTTCGCTTTCGTAAAAACGAAATAAAACGATTCAGCTTCCGAACTGGATTTTAATTCCTCAACAAACACCGCATTTTAAAGTTTAAACAGTTCTCACAAATACAGTACCTAACAATATCACGTGTGTATTTCAACAACAGCAGAAAAAACTATTAAATCGATTTAAACAGAATTGCATCGAAAGTGGCGGCACGGTGGCTTAGTGGTTAGCACGTTCGCCTCTCAGCACTAGGGATTCCTGGTTCGAATCCCCATCTGGGTGGTGTTTCCATGTACTCCCCGTGTCCGTGTGGGTTTCCTCCGGGTTCTCCGGTTTCCTCCCACAGTCCAAAAACATGGATCAAGTCAATTGAGTTCTTCAAATTGCCCCATATAGAGTGTGTATGTGTGGGCCCAGCGATGGATTGGCGCCCTGTCCTGGGTCTATCTGCCCAGCGCCCGAGACTTTCTTCCCTGGATGGGCATGGGGAACCCCACCGCGACCCTAATAGAGGATAAAGCGGAAGATAATGGATGAATGAACTGCATCGAAGTGTATTATATGGAACATTTTATTTTGTAATTAAAACCAAGGTTGTGTCTGCATTTCGTTTCCATCTTTGTGGCCATCGCTTATACAAGTATGTGTTTCATTTTTTATTATTATGTGCTTTTATAGAATTAGTCATGTAACAAACCCTTTTATTATTTTGATTTGTATGTGTGGTAATATCTTTAAACATCGTAAAACGCAGATCATATGAGTTTAAAATGAGCCGCCTTCATGATCAAACAGACTTTTGAACCTTTGATGCATGGTAGCTCAGTGGTCAGGGTGTTGGGCTATCAATCTGAAGGTTGTGGGTTCGAATCCCAGGTCCACTGAAGTTACCAGTGTGGGTCCTTGAGCAAGACCCTTAACCCTCATTGTTCCAGGGATGTTGTGATGAACCCTGTGCTCACCTTGTAAGTCGCGTCCAATAAATGATCATTCATTTATTCATTATCTTCCGCTTATCCTCTATTAGGGTCGCGGTGGGGTTCCCCATGCCCATCCAAGGGAGAACGTTTCGGGCGCTGGGCAGATACACCCAGGACAGGGCGCCAATCTATCTCTGGGCACACACTCACTCACACAGACACACTCTATATGGGGCAATTTGGAGAACTCAAATGACTTGATCCATGTTTTTGGACTGTGGGAGGAAACCGGAGAACCCGGAGGAAACTCACACGGACATGGGGAGAACATGGAAACTCCACCCAGATGGGGATTTGAACCGGGAATCCCTAGTGCTGAGAGGAAAACGTGCATATCACTAAGCCGCCGTGCCGCCCATAAATGATCAAATGTAATGTAAATGTAAATGTCTTCACTCTGCCACGGCCCAGAGATGAGGACTCCAAGGAGTCGACTCACCGTTCAAATAGAATGACTCACTGGCGAACTGCGCCCTACTACCGTCATAAATCATTATTGATGTAAAAGCGGATACACACGACTTCGCGTTGTTTCTATTTCATATCAGACTTTATTTTGGGACGCTGTTTTAATCTGGGTTTTCGTGTCATCGTTTTGGATTTCGAAATCGTTGGATTTCGGACATGTCTGATCTGGTAACGCTGACAGGGTCGCGGGAGAAGTGCGCACGCGCCGGCCGGTGGGCGGGGCCTGGGTGTTGGCATGTCTCAGCGCTGAGGCAGGCTGTTGTGGGCGTGTTGTGTGTGTGTGTGTGTGTGTGTGTGTGTGTGTGTGTGAGTGAGTGTGTGTGTATGTGTGAGTGTGTGAGAGTCTGTGTGTGTATTTGTTAGTGTGTGTGTGAGTGTGTGTGTTAGTGTGTGTGTATGTGTGAGTGTGTGTGTATATGTGTTATGTGTGTGTTTGTGTATGTGTATGTGTGAGTGTGTGTAGATGTGTTATATGAGTGTGTGTGTATGTGTGTGTATGTGTGAGTGTGTGTGTTTATGTATATATGTGTGTGCATGTGTATGTGTCATTGTGTGTGTATGTGTATATATGTGTGTGTTTGTGCGCGTGCGTGTCTGTGTGTGTTGTGTGTGTTTGTGTATATGTGTGTTTTTTTGTGTGTATGTATGTTAGTGTGTGTGTGAGTGTTTGTGTGTATGTGTAAGTGTGTGTGTGTATATGTGTTATGTGTGTGTATGTGTTAGTGTGTGTGTGTGTATGTGTGAGTGTGTGTGTTTATGTATATATGTGTGTATGTGTGTGCATGTGTATGTGTGATTGTGTGTGTATGTGTATATATGTGTGTGTTTGTGCGCGTGCGTGTTTGTGTGTGTTGTGTGTGTTTGTGTATATGTGTGTATGTGTGTGTGTGTGTGTGTATGAGTGTGATTGTGTATGTGTATATGAGTGTATATGTGTGTATGTGTGTGTATGTGTGTATATATGTGTGTGTAAATGTGTGATTGTGTATGTGTATATATATATGTGTGTGTGAGTGTGTGTGTGTGTGTGTGTGTGTGTGTGTGTGTGTGTGTGTGTGTGTGTGTATATGTGTGTGTATATGTGTGTGTATATATGTGTGATTGTATATGTGTGTATATATATGTGTGTGTGTGTGTGTGTGTGTGTGTGTGTGTGTGTGTGTGTGTGTGTGTGTGTGTGTGTGCGTGTGTGTGTGTGTGCTCTCTCGCTCTCTCGCGCTGGATCTCGGCAGTCCGTACAGTAAAGCGGTTGGTTTCCTGTGAGCGGCGCGGCGCGGCGGTCCCTCTGCCTCAGTAAACACAGAAACGTCTGGAAGCTCGCAGTATGCCCGCCATATTCTGTTAGCCAGTCGCCGTTCGCCCCTTTACAAACCCGCTGACTGAACCGGCACCAGCGCAGCAGAAGCAGCTTGTGGCTCTCGGTTCTTGGCGGATTTGACCTGGTGAGTCCTCAACGGCTTATTCGAGGCGAATTAGCTGCTTGCTAACGCTAGCTCGCCAGTCTTAACCACTGGAAACAATTCGGTCCGGGATTAAACCGAGTTAATGTTGATTTATTTGGGAGATTAACGGCGCATTTCGTGGTTCCAAAAGCTCCTAAAGTCCGTGTCCCAATTTCGAGACGTTGGCGGCTGCAGGGAGCAGCTGACATTCCAGCGCTCGTTCGGAGGCAGGCTGCCTCAGGCCGACATTTAACCATCTTTTACTTTTCTTTTCTTATTATCATTTAATTAGTTTCACTGCAGTTATATCGGCGCTAAAACAAGTATTTGGGCTTGATTTAGTATTTTTTTTTATAAATACGAATAATCCTTAATTTCTTGGGATGGCACTCTATAACCCTAAATCATATTAATTTCGTTCTTAATTAGTCGAATAAACTTAAGAAACATTACTGTATAACACAAATATGTGTCTTTTACTTTTAAGCACTGCAGTAAATCATTCCAAAATTCTTTGGTTTGCTGGGAATCGAAACTGGCTCATTGCTGAGGGATTTCTCTGGTATTTTCTTCAGCACCAAACTATCTGAAGTGTTTAAAAAATGTATTTTTAAGAAATCAAACCTATTAATAGAGAGAGAGACGAACCTATAAATAAATCAGAGGAATCTGCTCTCTTAGGGATGTTGTGTATGTGACCGTTTTGAGCAATTGCTGAAGCTTTCCTTTAAAATGATCCAACTAAGAAGAGACCATTGAAATGTTAATGTTATGATGAAGAGGTTATGGTGTTGAAATCTCACCAACATCAGATTAATATTTGACTACTGATTTGCATATGGAAATCAGGCAAGTTAAACAGGGTATATATAAGTACATGTAAGGGCCATCATTTAACAAACTAGAATGTGGAGAATTTTTTTTTTTAAACCAAGTTTATGATTTGCTTATAACAGGACAGTTGGACTGGTGGTACCTCGCTTGTACTGTGGTTCCAGGGTGATTTTTTTTTTTTGTTGATGTGCTGAATGTGTCCTTTAAACAGTTTTATCAAGTGTCTGTGATGTGGAACTGCAAGTCAGTTAGGTAGTTAAGTAGATTTGTAACTGACTCTTATCAGACTCCAGTTTATTGCCAAATAAGTTGTCACATACGTGGAATTTATCTTGGTGTACTGGTGCATGATAATCATAAAATACACAGGACTTTTACAAGATAAGGTAAACGCACTTAAGGGACGAAAGTTTTGAGTCATCTACACATTACAGCTCCAGCTTTTATAATGTGCTATTGCATTCATGCTCCAGGTAAGGCTTTCCTCAGAAATTTTGAGTGTGTGGCATGCATGGCTTTGGGCGTCATTCTTAGTCCATATATTATATTTGTTTTAAGGTATAGTAATGCAAATTGTTCGTGTTTGAAAATGTTTGCAGTGAAAGGATCCTGTGCAATGAGGTAGTGAAAAAAGCAGAAAGCTCAGGTAATGTTGCAATGTTTGTGTAGTTAATGTCTTATAAACCCTTCCACCCCATGCATCTCGAGCCTAGTTTATTTTCCTAATGCTCTGAGGCAAAGCAAAACCAAGGTCCCCCAACGAGCCAAGGACAGAATATCCGAAAGACGAGACAAACTCATGCATTCACACCAGCGTGAAACCAACCCTTTTTCAAATTAAAAAAGCAGATGCTAGAATAACTCCTTGCTTAAAGGGCTATATGGCATGATGTTTCACAAAGGTGTCCTGCCCTTTTAAACATGCTGAATGTGTATCATGCGGATTAATCTTAAAACCAGCTGTCCTTGAGATTTCTCTCCCTCCAACTTGGCTTAGACGAAGGGCTTCTCACCATCTGACAGTGCCTGCTCAGACTCATCCAGCAGAGAGACATGGAACAGTTGGGAGTGCCATATGTGTGTGTTTGTGTGAGCGCACATGGATTCAATATCTTTTATTTGAAATTAAACAATTCAAAAGCTTACAGAATTCCGCTGGGAAGAAATATTACAACCAGTATTTATTGCTGCAGCAGTGGGTGTCAGCCGTCATCTAAAAGTTAGACGATTTATTTAGTAATAAAAGTGCAATAAGAATGTACTTCCTGTTGTGTTGGGGAAAATATGGTTTATTATCCTAGAGCCTGAACCCCATCCAAGAGTACTGATCCAAACAGATGAGCACAAGGATGAGCCAAGTTCATCAAACCATGCTAAGATAAAAAAAGAAAAACCAAATGCTACTATTTAAATAAAATGTAAATTGTAATTGGTCAGAGATCAAGACAACAAAATGTAGTTAGTGTATTTGTGTAATCTCATAAATAAATACATATAAAGGTGTTTGTATATATACATCATTTTGTTTGTCCCCTTGTTTGATAGATTCATTGGGTTGCCACAACTACCGTAATTCCTCATAAACAGGGGTTGGGTTGCCACAACAACCATACCCGTCCACAACAAAAGCATTCTGTGCTTCTGCCAGAGTTTTGGTCTGAGCTCTTCCTCATTATCATTCATGTAAAGACTGTGCCTGTTTAAACGTTGAATTAACAGTATTACCTTTTGCTGCGTGTCCCGCTACTTTGTGGAGGAATGTAATTTGTAAACATCCAGATTAACCTCTTCGTTACTTCACCAGTCTGTTTTCTGTCATTAGCTAATCGTCACATTATGCTGCACTGCACTGCATACTAATAATTGATTGGTTGGTAGTTCTGTGTTTTCCGTTTTGCAAAGTGGTCTTAAGTGTTTTGAAGGGTTTTTGCAACAGGGTGGAACTTTCCATTTACTTGAGATGAGAAAAAGAAGGCTTTTATTCATTCATTTGTGGATGTGCTGTAATCCTGTATTCACAACAGACATGTTGCTGTAGCTGAAACTGTGAGCTCTTATTACAGATGTAATTAAACAGGTTTAGAAAAGGTTCTTATGTAGTGGTAAATAAGATGAAAGCAATACAATGTCTAGATTTAAATCCAGGTTTAAATTAGTAGTCTAATCCAGGCTAATCATATTAAACTGAAACAGCTGAAAGCTGCTGTAACAGTGTTTTATATTATACGTGATAATGGCACATTTTACTGGTTTCCTCTGCAATATAACTTTGTGTTTTGATTTTAAAGTACCTCAGTCTGATGATGAATTCTATATATAATAGTTTAAAGAGAAGAACCTCCTTTAATCACAAACATTCTGTAAATGACCCACATGTGACTACAGCCTTTATTTATCCGCTTTATAAAAGATCCATCATTACTAATTAATCACTGCCATATGAGAGCAGGCCTCTATAACCAGAGTGCATAAGTTTGTAATGTTTCAGGTCTCTGATCACTTGTGCTTTTCTTAGCTAAGTTCTTCAGATCTTGGAGTGATCACAGAATAAACTTGCTTTGTTTTTCATGTTGAAAATTCAGGGATTAAAATAAAACTTGCCTGTAATAAACTGGAGAAAGGACACGGCACCTCACATTTCTAGCACTTGGCTGCCAGAGGATCTGCAACAATGGCTGAGTTGTGAGCCGAAAGGTCACTGCTTGCACAGTACGGGATTAATAGCCAAGATATTCTGTTTTGCACAAATGCTTCGAAGGGTCAGTGTATCCATCTATCATTTTGTGGTGGATTCTGTCCTCTGTATTTGAATGCAATGGAGCGGCTGATGAATTACAGTAAAGAGGTTCAGGCTCTTTACATGGACATGCAGTTAGACAGTTGGCATATGGCGTGGGCTGTTTCTACCATCACAATAGAGCTTTTGTTATTGAAGTAATTTAATAACTCTAGAAGCCTGGCTTTATAAATATTCCATAGTCTTATTTTTCATGCCTTTTGTTGCGTGTAAGTACCTTATTTCAGTTTGAATGCTTATAAAGCACTTATTAAGAGAGCATTTTTATTCATAATTGTGAGTGGTTACAAAGTTAATTATTCAAACATGTGACTCTGATTCAGGTTCTTATGTGATGCTGGGTGGCAACGCAATACATTTACTTACATAATCATTCATTCATTCATTATCTTCTGCTTTATCCTCTATTAGGGTTGCAGGGGGGTTCCCCATGCCCATCCAGGGGAGAAAGTTTCGGAAGCTGGGCAGATACACCCAGGACAGGGTGCCAATCCATCGCTGGGCACACACTCACACAGACACGCACGCATACACACTCTATATGGGGCAATTTGGAGAACTCAATTAACTTGTTCCATGTTTTTGGACTGTGGGAGGAAACCGGAGAACCCAAAGGAAACCCACGCGGACATGGGGAAAACATGGAAACTCCACCCAGATGGGGATTCAAACCGGGAATCCCTAGTGCTGAGAGGAGAACATGCTAACCACTAAGCCACCGTGCCGCCTACTTACCTAATGTTTTTCTGAAATTTTACATGCAGAGACATTTCATTCCACAGGTTATAGGCTTATTTGGTTTGTCATCATTTATAACCTTTAAAATATGAAGTTGTTCAGTATGTTTTCTGTCCTGGTTTTAGCTTAACGACTGACGTCCTGAACGGGATTTGTGCTCCGTCAATGAGGAACTACAGGCTCATCTTTTGCCACAACCTGAAGCAGCCATAGATCCTTTCAATTCACTGCTAGTGAGTAGTGCAGGAGAAACAGTGAACTTCTGGATTTTTGAAGTAAAACTAGGTGGGTAGATTTTCAATATTAACTGTAAGTTTCCCCAACATATTTTCATGTGTGCATGGATTTATGGTTTTCTTTCCTCTGGTGAAATGTCAATGACTTTTGCAGAAAACTTTAAAGAGTAGATGAAGAAATTTAAGCTTTTCTTTATTTTTTTTTTTGGTCAACAAATATGTTCATGTTTAATTTTGCTCCACTGGTATTTCGACCATGCAGAGCGACTAAAACGGCGCGGCTGTGGAAGCGATGAGGAAGAGCCTCTCTCGTACCCTCAGCGAGTCCCTCAACACAGCTAGGGTGTTCGGCATCCCTCTGGAGGAGGTGCAGCAGAGCGGCCAGCCAGGACACGAGGTCCCCCTACTGGTTAGGAGTATTGTGGAGTACATTGAGGAACATGGTATGTGAACATTGTCTACTTTCAGGTTCTTTATCACTTAAAGTGTGCGGTAGCTCGCTGGTTAGGGTGTTGGGCTATCAATCTGAAGGTTGTAGGTTCAAATCCCAGCTCTGCCAAAGTTGCTGGTTTGGATCCCTAAGAAAGTCCTTTAAACCTCATCGCTCCAGGGGTTTTATATAATGCTTGATCCAGGTCTATGTCATTGCTGTGGTGGTGTTGTGATATTTGGGAACCTGCGCAGGTGCTTTCCCTTCGTAGTTTTACTGTGTAATAGATGTAATTTTAGACAAGAGGCATTTCCGCTTAGAGGTTTAAAACATGGTGCTGTAGGAAGTGTAATTAGGCAGATTGGGAAAAAATTACTTGATGAGATTCCTGGATTGTATATGTTAGTCAGCAGCTGGTAAAGTTTGTGGTTCTGCCTACTGGGATTTGATAAAACCAATACTAAATAGTTGAAATGGTTTCATTATGCTGCTTATAAATAGGCTTATGAACCCATTACGACGCAGACCGGGAACTTGAGGTTCAGCTTCTATAGAGCTGTGTCTTTCAGGACTGTTGCATTAAAAATACACTTAGAATAGTCTTCATCTTAGAGTTTAAAGTAAGTCAACATTTATAGGGATGGCTATTATTGATATATTACTATACTACTTATTACTGTCATTGATATGTGGTCTCAGTTACTGATGTCTGATCTGAAACCTGATTTTAGTCAGCTGAATGATTGTTACAGACTATTTAATTTAAAACACTGCATGCTGATGTTTTGTTTGTATTCAGGAGGGCTGGGCCTTGAAGGTCTGTTCCTGGTGAATGGAAACGCAGAGCGCGTGGAGTGGCTGCGGCAGCGCTATGACAGCGGAGAGGAGGTGAATTTGGAAAAGGAGGCAGATCTGGCCTCAGCCGTCAGCCTGCTGCGTCTCTTCCTGCAGGAGCTCCCAGAGCCCATCATCCCTGCAGGCTTACAAACACACATACTTCATCTTTACCGAGGTGAGAGACATGGGTTTGGTTACTCTCTCTCCCTCACACACACACACAGACATTTTCTCATTTCTCACCATTTGCTCTTTCTAACTTTAAAAAGCCCCTTCCACCCTCAGGCTGACTTTAAAACCCATTTTTAGATTATTTGTAATCAGTTAGATCTTTCCATCTTTGGTCTAAATCTGTCTGATCGGCTCAAGTATGGAACTGCTTTGTTACGTGTTTATAACTATATCACACAGTAATGATAACCGTGCTGGTCATTACCAGATACTGAAACCAAAACTGAACACTTTGTGGTTACAGATTGCTGTAATGTTTTATAAGCACTGTCTTTAAACACTTCCCCAAAAAGATGCATTTTATGAGGAACAGAAAACATCCTATTTATTGCTTAGGTCAAAGATGTATTAATCTGTACACACCCTCCTCTCTGTAGAGGGGATTAAACAGGAACAGCCTCATATGTCCTGTCTTACCTTTGAGGTGTGTGTATGTGTGTTTGTTGTGTTGTTATATGTAGAGTACAGCAGTGAGGATGACCTATCGAGAAACATTAAGTACAACTTGCAACAGCTGCCGCAGTTCAGCTACAGCCTGCTGCGTTTCCTTTGCCGCTTCCTGTCCAATGTGGCCTCTCTTCAGTCGGAGAGCTGGAGCATCGGAGCCCTCGCTGCCGTTTTTGGTCCCGATATTTTTCAGTAAGTTTTCTGTCACTTGGGTAAATCAGAGAAAACGGACTGAGTCTGTAGTTCTTGAAACATTCATTAGGAACTATGAAAGGAGCAGAAATGCTGTGTTGTGAATGTTTGTCATGTCATCTTGAGCTCTAAACCTGGCACTTAAGGTTTGGACTTAAGTCAGCCGTCCACATAGTTTTCTGGTGATAAATGCCTTTGTTTTGTTTTATTCTCTGTAGCTTAGATACAGACGTGGAAGAGCTGAAGGAGCAGGAGTCAGTGAGCCGCGTCTTGGCTGAGCTGCTGGAGAACTGGGAGGATTTCTTCGACACTGAGGATGATATTTCAAGCACCAATGATTACAGCTCTATCAATGAACAGGTACTCGGACGTGTGCAGTTAGAACCACAATGTGAAAGTCACATTCTGCCGTCCTTAATAGTTCGAGTTCTGTAATAAATCTAGTTTACTTAAGCATTAACTAAAGGACACTAATAGATTTACTGGTTAATGCTTACATAACTAGGGCAGAGGGATTTTTTAAAATTTATTTTGCTGTGAAGCAGGTTTAAAGACAGGCGGATGTGAAACTGTGGGAAGAAGCGTAGTCAGTGTTTACAACACATTATGTCTCCAGGCGCATGTTATTGTAATCTATGGGCAGGTCATGTGAAGGTCTTTGATTTTATGCCTTTTAGCTAGAACATTCTTCCTCTTGTTTTAACTTGTTAATAACAAGCTTTATAGACACAGTCAGTGATTGAAGACAGAGTCAGAGCAAGGAACTGGCATTGTAGTAAATATTGATGCGTCGGCTGAGAGGATCAGGGATTCCCATCTACAGTTTCACCGCTTTACGCAGGAGTGTCTGATATCCTCTATTCATTCATGTCCTTCAAGTGTCTAATAAAATGAGTTAGAAAAGTCACATGGAGATCCTGAAAATACTAAAAGGTCTAAGAACAAGAGACAGGGAGATTGAGAGACAGACACTGCGGGAGGCTGAGGGACGAAAGGACAGATACTGGGGACAGGACATTCAGGGAGGACGGGTTGATGGGGACATTCATGTGATGCAGTCTGAATAGTAATTAAATCTTTCTGCGTTGTTTCATCCTCTTTCACGAACTAATCTGACATTTGGATTTTTCCAAAGGAGCTACAAACATGTTCATCCATGCAGAGCCATCCAGGTTCATCCACACAATGCAGAAATGTAACTGCCACCTTTTAGACCATTGTTCATGACGCCATCACAGGATCTTACAAAAGCCTCCGGAACAAACTGCCGTTTACATTCAGAGATCTTTGAATCGAAATTCAGGTCATATTTACATTCAAATCAAGCAGATTAATTTTGAAAGAAACAACATTTAAAACTGAATTATCTCTAAAACAAAACTTTTTGGACAATCGCAAATCATGGACCTGTACTGTCCTCTTTTAATCCATTAAACAGAGGTTCTTCTGTATATCTGTCTTTAATGACCTGTTGTATCATGATGACTGATTTCTGTAAATATCCTCAGGTAATAACCTAACATTAATTTTCTTATTTAGTAATATATGGAACCACCCATAGAACAAAAATCATTTTCAACATTTTAATGTTACGGTGTTGTTTTGATTTATTGATGTTAAAGAGCTTATACACATCTCTCCAAAGAGCTTATTACAGCATCCCAGTGGGTTAAGCACTGGACTTTCACTTGGCAATATTATTAATTACTATTAAAGCTGTATAATAGGAGCTCTATTTAATGATCAGTGTGGAAGCCTGTAATGCGAAGCCTGTTCTTTAATTATTATTATTATTATTATTATTATTATTATTATTATTATTATTATTGTGATGTTGGCTGTAAGGCTGTAAATCTCTGGGAAATGTGTAACTTTGCCATCGCACTCACAGCATATGACTCATATCTGCATACATGGAGAGCAGCAACCACACATAGCCAATCAGAGGCTATCTGTGTGGTTGCCATGGTAATGTGGCAGTAACACTGCAGCAGATGTAGAGGACATTTGGAAACTGATGCAGTGCTGCGAGATATTGTGTGAACAAAAGGACTTCCGGTCATATATTTACAAAATAGTCATTATTCCTGTTTATCAGTCACATGAGGCTCCGCTGTAAACTTATCTGAATATTTACTGTTGACAAATACTTCTGGTTTTGAAGTTATATAAAATATATATATATATATATATATATATATATATATATATATATATATACAGTGGGTTGCAAAAGTATTCATACCCCTTGAACTTTTCCATATTTTGTCACATTACAACCACAAACATAAATATATTTCACTGGAATTTAATGTGAAAGACCAACACAAAGTGGTATACAATTGTGAAGTGGAATGAAAGTTATACATGAATCAACAATTTTTTTACAAATAAAAAACTGAAAAGTGCG
>JAFMOD010000234.1:1441875-1513258 GCA_019802435.1 Corydoras maculifer
CAGGGGAGAACGTCTCGGGCGCTGGGCAGATAGACCCAGGACAGGGCGCCAATCCATCGCTGGGCACACACTCACTCACACAGACACACTCTATATGGGGCAATTTTGAGATTTCAATTAACTTGATCCATGTTTTTGGACTGTGGGGGGAAACCGGAGAACCCGGAGGAAACCCACGCAGACACGGGGAGAACATGGAAACTCCACCCAGATGGGGATTCGAACCGGGAATCCCTAGCGCTGAAAGGCGAATGTGCTAACCACTAAGCCACCGTGCCGCCCTGTTTTTAATAAAGTGACTTTTTTGCTTACAGCTTTTTGACTTTCTATAAAGACAAAAACATATCTGCCCAAACAAATCTAAAAACTAATGACAAATTTAGCAACAGTTGTTAGTAACTAATCTTATCTAGAAAGTAAACTGATGACGTTGTGACAGACAACACAAACCCATCCAACTGCTCTTCATTTCCTAGGCGTCCTAAACAATGCTTTTGTGTTGCCTACTTTTTGATCACAAAATAACGAATAAAGAACCCTCAGGTGGTCTTTTAATGGGCACCACAACATCCCAATTGGTGTGCTGGACATGCAGAGGGGGTCACCATAGCAACTCAGAAACATCATTACAGTGGAGGCCTAATAAAGAATTTTTAAAAGTTCTTATACATACATGAGTACATGGTCTTGCCTCCTCACCATCCACCCACTGTACTGTATTTAATACACAATTGAATGTCTGTTTTTTATTTTAGTGAAACACAGAGAGCTTGTACTACCGTAGGATGTTTGCTTGTTGTAAAGCAACATTTGAGAAACCCAAGTGACATTGGGTTGATTTTTTTTGTCTAGCAGACCCACAGCTGAAGATTAGGTTATATAAAAAAGGACCCTGACAGGTGCTGGACTGTTTGTGTCTGAGCTCTGCAGTGTGGGGGTGCACTGTGTGTGCGAAAGCAGCTCGACTGGAGGAGGTCTGGAGATGACCCTCCTCTGATGTGTTGTTATTGGTTCCCACGGCTGCCGGCAGCACCACCCCAGACAGCCCCGTATATCAGAGAAGGTCCAGCTTGTTTACTGTAGCACTTTTCTGCAGAGTGCTGAGCCCTACATACGCAGCGCAGACCGGAGGCCGCAGGATGAGCACGGGCAGCCTGTGTATGCTGTTTGATCTGCTCATACAGACTTTAGCTCCCCAAAGAGCCCAGTCTGGATAACCAAACGCTGCGAGCAGAAGCGGCCAAAATCCAAAGCTCTGAAAATGGCGTGTGAAGTCTTGCTGCACAGGTGAGGCAAGGAGAGGAAGGACGAGTGTGTGATGCTAATGTAACGGAACTGAGATGCTTGAGAGGGGCTGTGGAAATGATGTGCAGCTCACCCAGAGTGGAATCTATTAGATTTTTGCACCGTAGTTGGGATTCTGCTTGGTTTAAAGTTTCGGGTGAATCAGTCGTTTGAGTCCGACATCTATTTACTGACCCTGCTTTTTTTCCCCTGTCAGCAGAAAGGGATTTCATTAATATAATTTTAGGAAAGAAAAGAGAGGGTTAAAAATATAATGCCTGCTTTAAAGAAGCTGAGTGAATGCTGTTTCAACAGCATTCCAAGCTTCTGACATAGGAAGAGTAAAGCTGCTGAATCATGATCTGACTGCTGTGTAGTGTCTGTGGGTATATGAAGTGGTTAATCATGTCAAGTCATCAGAAGTAGATTATCACCCAGGTATTACAGATGTAATAATCATTTACTAATTTATTTACTGGACTTTTTTTTAGCAGTGATGACTTTTTAGAACTTTTTAATACAGAACATGTAGATTTTCAGGTTTCGATGTTTTTCTTAGTATTTGCCGCACATTTGGTTACATATTGATTGTGTTGTAATACAAAGCTATAGGCAAATGATTTATTTGTCTTTGGTTAAGAAATTTGCCATCTCCATTTGTTTCAGTGTTGGTATCAGAGGACTGTATGCAACAGACCTGTTATTGCTCCGTCTCACGTGACTGAACATCAATGTCCCTTTACGAAGTCACATCCATAATTGTTATGAAAAAATTGTTAGGAAATGCCTTTACTGTGGTTCAGCCAGTGATGTAATGGTGGAAATGAGCACCTTATAAACAAAATAATAACTTTACACAACAGTTAGCAATGAAATGGATTTGAGGCAGTGGGTGTTGATAGTTGTTCATTATTCGCATCACTGCAGTGACAGTGTAGTAGTATTAATAGCATGAGGGGGCGCACTCAGTGCTCTGCATGGGTTTTCTCCGGGTTCTCTGGTTTGCTCCCACCATCCAAAAACTTGGTTAAAAGGTGAATTGCTTTAAATCAAACATATTTAATTTTTCCCTGTATAGAGTGAGTGTGTGCCCAGCATTAGATTGGCGCCCTGTCTAGGGTCTATCTGCCCAGCGCACTAAACATTCTCCTCTGAATGGACATGGGGAACCACTCCCCGACCCTTATTCCTAGTATAGGATTAAGCAGAAGCTGATGTGTTGTGCTGGTATGATTGGATCAGACACAGCAGTGCTGCTGAAGATTCCACTCAGTGTGCCCACTTACTGTGCAGTCTGTTGGACAGATATACCTTAATGCTGCACCCTGTAGATGTATAATCAGAAACATCAGCACAGCTCTGTAAAATGTACGGGAACAGATGCAGACTGCACCACAGGCCTTTAAAACATCAAACCGATGTAACACAGAATGTGCACAATGTGCCGCGTCAGGAAAGGAGCAGGTATTTTTGTGGTTATGGCTCCAGTACTCGGTTACCCCTAATGTGATTATAGCACCTGTTGCATCACTGATTGCTGTGTATTCTCACCCTGAGGCCCCTGATCTCAAACTTGTTCACAGTTTCTGCAGCAATGTTATGTAAGCAGTACTCTAGCGTTACTGGTGTGTCTATATTAGATGAGGTGTATTGCTTAAAAAACCCCACCCTCACACACTTCCTGTGAGAGCTTCTTCCTGAAGTGTTCACCGTCACGTTGAATTTCTGACGAAAAAGACAAAACACATCCTGCACACATCTGGCGGCAGCCGTCAGCATTTGATCAAAATGAACCGGAGTTCAGATCTTTGATTTAAAATATTACTAAATGCAAGAAAAATGATTTTACGCACTTCATTGATCATTCATATTGGGTCCAGATTCATTTCTTTGTAAAAATACTCTATATGAACAAAAGTATCAGCAGACCTACACTTTACTTTGTAGGTTCGGAGGAAGTCAGGCGGAAATGAATGCATTCAAGGCTTTACATGTATTAGCCACTGCTTTTAACTGTTTAGGGTTTTTACAGTTTATGGGACATAAACACACAGCAGGGTCGTCGCTCTCCACAGCTTTTCCAGATATACGGTACTTAGTATATCTCCTACCTACAGTAGTTTACACTAGGTGATCTAAGGCATAGCTCTGTTATTATGTAGGACCTGGATGTCCATCCAATCACAAAATGGCTAAATTCAGTGTTGGCTTTCTTCTTTTCCAGCTCATACATCTCCTCTATCAGCATTCTTCCACGATCTGCAGAGTAAGTCCATGTCATCTGTTGTTCTGTATTACATGTTCTGCATTATTCTGTAGCACAGTGGAGATTTGTATACTTTATTAAACCCCATACCTGTTGTAATAGATTCATTGTCTTATAGAAGAATAAGAGAAATATACTAAATAAGATGATAGACCAGTTAGTCTCAGGTTGTAGTCATGACTACACTTCATCTTAGATGTATAAGAATAGAAATAGAATAGAATAGAAAGCCTTTATTGTCATTATACCCCGCATACACAGTATACATCGTATAACGAGATTTAAGCTCCTCCTTAAAGTGCACATAGCATTATATATAAATAGAAGAAGAAAAACAATAGAAAAGACATGTGCAAAAATGTACTGGGCAAATGGACATGTAATGTGTAAAATGATGTGCCAATTAGTGCAGGTTCCCGTTTCGTATTGTGATGGCTTTGGGAAAGAAGCTGTCCCTGAGTCTGTTTGTTTTGACCCACCCAGAGATGGCAGTAAAGCAGCTATTAGTATTAAACAAGTAAAATAATCGTGATATTTACAATCTATCACGCTTATTAGATGTATTGATGTAAATACTAATAACCTGAAGTATATATTATTTTTTAATAGATCCTGTGATCTGTATAGAGGTTTAGTTTACCCCACTGTCTGTGCTTTTCATGTGGAACAGCCATTGATCCATTAACATGCACAGTAGGTTAAAGGAAAACGGATACATTTGATCCTAAACCAGCACGTGTGAGGCCACAGGCCATGTTGGCCAAGACCCAGATCATTAGAAATCACTACACATGCACAGATGATGAGCATAACCTTCACTGAGAGGCTACTCATAGGTTCAACCTCTTGTGACCCAGTTGTGCGTATTATAATATTCAGAAGAAGGCTTCTTTAAATTCTTCAGACACTCTTGACAGGCCGTCAGCCAGGATTCAGGCTACGTGCACAGCTGTGCAGGCTTTTCCCCTACATGGTAGTGTGACCTCCAAAGACTTGACTATGAACTTTATAAAAGTGTTGTCAGGCCAAAAATACCTTCATTATAGCTGTCAGGGGAGCGAGGTGCTTAAAACGACTGGTCTGGAGGCAGGGCTTACAGGAAGGCTTCCTTTTTGTGAGAGGGTCTCTGTCCAACGGTGTTAGACTCAGCTGTCAGTGTAAATGGGTCAAACGCGAATGAGGGGACTGAATGTTCTGGCACATATCAGATGATTGTTGGGTACATGGAGTATTAAAATAGTTCATAATGTGGGTTTCAGTTGAGAAATGTTTGTTGACCTTGACTTATGAATTGCTCTTTTGATTCAAGAGACCCTCTGATGCTGATGATAGTGTGTGTGTGTGTGTGTGTTCAGATACATAGAACATTGCGATCAAAACCTGTTCACACATTTAAATGTGGGAACCTCATGTAATTGTGGGTTAAGTCGTGTTGTATGGTTATAGTTATGGTTAAGGTTAAATTTGTAGTGTTTATGGTTAAGGTTTGGGTAAGTTTCCATGAAATTAATAGAACTCTATTCTACTCTAAGTCAGGTTTAGGGTTAAATGTGTACTTAGTTTTTTTTTTGTTGTGTTTATTAATGTTGAGTTGTTATTTTAATTACAAGATATTTAATGATGGAATGAAGTAAAAGCTGTACATTGCTGTTCGCTTACAGCTGGACCCGTAACTAATGGATGTCACGGCTGGCTCCACCACTTTTAAATGACCACATGCATGCGTATGATTTCTAATGTAATGACTGTGCCCACAGTATCCTTCAGAGAACCATCCGTGCTGCAGTGGAACAGCACTTTCTGGATTTGCAGAGCTCCATAGATCCGGATCTCAGCAACTATGAAGGTCAGGGCTCATCCTGCCCCTCTGGCCTCAGGTGGGTTTGCTAACATGTCTTTATATGTTAAGACCCTGGATTTAAGGTATATTATACAGGTGAATGCTGATCTGAATCTTGTGCACACAGGGGTTTTGAGAGAATGGCGGAACAAGAGGAGGAGGATCGAGAAGAGCAGGCTGAGGATGGATCATCATCCAGCCCTGCTGACAGTGGCCGGTTTGCACAAGACATTGAGGTTCGTTAGCTGATGGGGGCGGGGTTCTGCATGTGTTCATATAGGAGAAGGTTTACCTCAGCAATTCAACCCAGTGCAGAAATATAGAACCGAACAGAATCCTCCTGCATTACTCTTAGCGAAGTCTAATTGTCTTTGTATATTAAATAATTTGCTAGTCACTGGGGCGGCACGGTGGCTTAGTGGTCAGCACGTTCGCCTCTCAGCGCTAAGGATTCCCGGTTCGAATCCCCATCTGGGTTTCCATTTCCTCCCCGTGTCCGCGTGGGTTTCCTCCAGGTTCTCCGGTTTCCTCCCACAGTCCAAAAACATGGATCAAGTCAATTGAGTTCTCCAAATTACCCCATATAGAGTGTGTGTGTCTGTAAGTGTGTTCCCAGCGATAGATTGGCGCCCTGTCCTGGATGTATCTGCCCAGCGCCCGAAACATTGTCCCCTGGATGGGCATGGGGAACCCCCCCGCGACCCTAATAGAGGATAAAGCGGTAGAGAAAAGAATGAATGCTAGTCACTGATTAGATACATGGTGTCCTATTAAACTGTTATTCATACTAACCACTGCATGAGCTGCAATCTAGCTTGTTATTTCTTTCCCATTGCCTTTGACTGTCTGTGGTGCAGAGTTATATCTGTGTATCCAGTGCTTGAGGATATAATAAAACTCTGTTGTTTCATTCCAGCCTTTTCAAGGTCACCACTCTGATAACATTAAGCCAGACGAAAATTCCAGAATGCAACTTGACCCAGAGGCCATCATAGATGCCGAGAACAACATTAGCACAAGGTGTGTGACTTGGCGCCGTGATTCCATTAAAGTCTTGGAATTGGGTTTGGCTTATTTTGAGTCCTAATTTTTAAACTTAGTATATGATCGTATGCACAGTGGACTATTTACCTTATAAACATGGTTCCTTAATCCGTCAGAAAGTTCTCATCTCATTTTATTATTTTCCGCTTCATCTGATACTTGCATCACGACCGGGCTTTTCTATCCAGGGAAGAACCATACGTGCACTGGGCAGACACACTGGGTGCCAGTCCATTTCTGGGCACACTCACTCACACATACAGACAAGCTATATGGGGCAATTTAGAGCAAACAATTCACTGGAGAGCTGTGAATTGGAAAACCCATGCATGCCTGAGAAGAACATGGAAATTCCGCCCCACGTTTCAATTGAATATTTTTCTGCAACTCTTTCTGATTCTCACATTGACCTTAATAGGGAAAAAATCCACAATATTATTCAAATTAATTACATTTAAAACGAGCTTTTTATGATTTTAAGTGAAAAGTAGTCATTTTGGCAGCACGGTGGCTTAGTGGTCAGCGTGTTCTCCTCGCAGCACTAGGGATTCCCGGTTCGAATCCCCATCTGGGTGGAGTTTCCATGTTCTCCCCATGTCTGTGTGGGATTCCTCCGGGTTCCCCGGTTTCCTCCCACAGTCCAAAAACATGGATCAATTGAAGTCAATTGAATTCTCAAAATTGCCCCATATATAGTGTGTCTGTGTGAGTGAGTGTGCGCCCAGCGATGGATTGGCGCCCTGTCCTGAGTTTATCTGCCCCGCGCCCAAGACGTTCTCCCCTGGATGGGCATGGGGAACCCCACCCACTGCGACCCTAATAGAGGATAAAGCGGGAGATAATGAATGAATGAATGAATGTAGTAATTAAACAGTAACTGTGCATTAAAAAATGCCAAAGTTGATTCAGAGCAGTAGTTTTCAAATTGGTAATCAGAGACTCATAATGGTCGATGGCATTGATTCATTGGGTCTGTGAAAGGTTTTACAGAAAGATGTAGAAACATTGCTGTTGTTAAAGAGGCACTAATGCTTTTTCCAAATGTTTCTTCTTATTTCACACAGATTACTAAAGTACCCTGACTGTAAGCACATGGAGCAGCCCACTGTCGCCACCTCAGTGAGTTTACCTGTGCACCTTAACTTAACAGAAGTGTGTTGAGAGCCGGTGGTTAACCGTGCTGTGTTCTGCTGCAGGATATTTGTGATCTGAATGCTAACAATGAAATCGAGGAGCAGTACAAGCAGGTGGCCAACCAGAACAGTCGCAGCTCTGTAACTCCCGATGAGGAGCAGGAAGGTAAAGCCATCGATTCACAACAGCCTCCTGAAGTCCTGCTTTGCTTCAGCTTGCCATTTCTCTCTCGTTGGTTATGAATGCAAACTAAATGTTTGAACAGGAGAAGCATGAGCATGTGTTTAAGATTAAACATAATCATGCTGTGATTTCGGCTTCACCTGGGCCTGTGTCCAGAGCTCCAGATTAGATAGGTGGCAGCTTTGTGTCCTTCACAGCTTAAGTGTAGATAAATGGATTTAATAGCTCAACTATTAACAAAAGCTTAATGGAGCAAATGCACTTCTACTGGAGCTGTCTAATGGAGCAGCACATTTGCGTTAGCACTGCACAGGCCGTGTTGCACCATCGACACGCTATCTACATAACTCTGTGTGTGTGTTTCATCAGCCATACTTTATATGATTGTGTGTGAGTGAGTGTACGGCACGATAAAGGATGACTAGGCATAAAGCTCATCAAAGTCTTCTGTACTCTTCTTTTTCTGTCTGTCTCTTGTCTTTTCACTCATGACCGGTCAGCATTATGCCCCAACTCGTTTCCCCTCATAGACTTCACATGTATGCACCTGCAGAGAGATGGGCATGGTAAGTAGCAGCTTGACAGCCCTCTTGTCTCCTTATAACGAAGAGCTCTGTGAATTACCCCTGAGATCATGACTAACTTGTGCTGCTCTACTTCCTCTCACACCCAGTTAGTGCGCCTGTCTCTCACCGGTCTCTTCTACTACCATAACTGCTTTCCCTAATGAATCACAGGCATGGAAACCAGAGGTTTTTATAGTGGTGGGCTGTGATCTAGTGCAGTCTCTTCATTCGTGTGTATTGTTGGCCTGTTTGGGTAAAGAGAAGTGGAATCTAACGCTGGATCTCCCTGCAGGCTGATCTGACTCAGTTAGCATGCTTCACTGCACTTGGCACCAGTGGTGAAGTCCTGTGGTGCCACTGTTTAGCAACACTGAGCTTCCTTTATATTCCCTTATGGCTGATTTGTGTTTGTGTGCTATTCAGTGGTGTGAGTCTGTGATCAATTGGGTTGAAGGAATATTCCAATTTATTTTTTAGCCCAATCCAAAATTACATTTAACATTTAGCTGTTAAAGAGCATTTTAACTGAACTGAACTGTGTCCCACTTCCTCGTATCAAGTCCACCATCCTCCCTTTTGAGCTTAAGAAGGGCTTATAGCACATGGGTGCTGCAAACCAGGCTAAATAACAGGGATAGAAACAAGACTCTAGGGAAACAATGAGATTTGGGAATCATATTTAATTAAAAGCTGATCTAGATTTAAGTGAAGAGAACATCTTTAGTTCTTTAGTTTAGGCTTTTAGTTCATGTTTATTATTAATTGTTATGAATGTGGATTTATTAAGTTGGGGCTCAAAACAAACTGGAATATTCCTTTAAGTGTTGTGCATTTTGTTGTGCTACCATTTGGTTATTTTCCAAACACAGCTCCTTTCTCATTATGAGCTCTTCAGTTCTTGTGTGTTGTGCTCACCGAATCGTCTGATATGCAGCTGAATCGTCCAGATGTTAAAACTGGGATTTGACCTTTTCACTGTCCCTCTGACAGCAGATTCCTTAAACCTGGAGATCTGTGTGTTTGTACGCAGTTCATCCACCTGGAGGTGCTAATAATGTTGCGTATTCGACTTGAAGCTTGTGTTTTGCATGTGTCTATCGCAGAACCCGTGCCGGTGTTCATGTCATGGCAGGAGGAGAGCGGATCAGGAGAGGCTCAGTTGTCGCCATTGGCGGGACGATTGTTGCCGCTGCCTCTTGGTGAAGAAGCCGCACCTCTTCTGGCTCGTCACTTCCTGGACTTTGGCCAGAGCCAGCGCTTTCTGCAGCGGGAATCGGATGCCACCACTTCAAACAAAGTGCTATCATGTGGAAGGTAATCACGGACACTGAGAGACCGCACCGTTCGCATGGTTTCGATTCATCGCTGACCTTAGACATGCTTTTGTACCTGCAGCACGTCTTCATCTGGTCTTGTTTTCTCATCCAGGCCTCGCCGTGCCTCCTTCAGCTCCAAAGAAAGTGCAAAGGGGGACAGTGTCTGTCAGCAACTCACTAAGAAACTGCAGAACCTCAAGAAGAAGATCAAGCACTTTGAGGAGCAGTTTCAAAAAGACAAGAACTATATGGTTAGAACTTTAAATCCTCAGCTCACATACATTACCATGAAGTGATATCTTTTGTATTTTGTGTTAATAATTAATGTAGGTCATGTATAAATATAGTGTATTTTACACCCTGCATCATATTAGGATTAACACATAAATCTTCTGGCAAAATAATATCATTTGAAACCTACATACTGCAGAATCAGATTAATGCAAATTTAACTTCATCTAGTTTCATCTGGGCAGCACGGTGGCTTAGTGGTTAGCATGTTCTCCTCTCAGCGCTAGGGATTCCCGATTCGAATCCCCATCTGGGTGGAGTTTCCATGTTCTCCCCGTGTCCGCATGGGTTTCCTCCGGGTTCTCTGGTTTCCTCCCACAGTGCAAAAACATGGATCAAGTCAATTGAGTTCTCCAAATTGCCCCATATAGAGTGTGTCTGTGTGAGTGAGTGTGTGCCCAGCGATGGATTGGCGCCCTGTCCTGGGTCTATCTGCCCTGCGCCCAAAACGTTCTTCCCTGGATGGGCATGCGGAACCCCCCCGCGACCCTAATAGAGGATAAAGCGGAAGATAATGAATGAATGAATGAATGAATAGTTTCATCTCATCTGATCATTTGCAAAACTATATTAAACTCTGACCTGAAGCTAATCCCTGTTAAATTTGTTGCCTTAGCCCTCACACGCTGACAAGGCAGCTAACCCCAAAGTCCTGAAATGGATGACTGACCTCACCAAAGTTCGCAAGCAGCTTAAAGGTAAGTCGTGTAAATGTGATCATGTGTTTGCGTGTGAACATATACAGTCTTATGCAACAGTGTGGACACCCCTGCTTCAAATACAATTTGAATTTGTATGAGGACAAAAGTACTGGTGCACCTACACATTACACCTCTTAAGTCATTATGACCTACTCTTTTAAGATGCCCCACTCACCTCCTTACACATATAACAGCCTATCATTTATATGAAGGCTTTCTACATGATCTTGATCCTGGTCTGTCCTGATACTATTTACTTTCTTAACATATGGGGGGGGGGGGTAATGATATTGAAGACTATCCTTATGCACTCATAGAGATGATTGTTAGCTTAGTGTGTGGCAGACATATAGACGAACACATTCAGACATATATTCACACCTGGGGCAAATCTTGTCCACCCAAATGTTTGCATAAAACAATATATGTATATGTAGCCGTGGATTTGTATTAAAGTGAGTGTGTATGCATGTGTAAATGTGTGTGCACTGAGAGCAGGGGGTACCTGGGTCTTGGATTAGTTCTCAGTGATTAGCCTTAATACGCTGTCCTGGGCAGGGTGACTGCTCCATCTCACACGGGACCCCCACTCACTCTCACATGTTGGCCCATTCTGATCGGCTGCCACCCTTTTTTCATTCTCCATAACCATGTGACGCCCCTCAGAGGTGCACGCCCGAATAAGTTTCTCTCTCTTTTTAATTAAACCTGGGACGGCCCCGATCGGCAGGACGACAGCACCTCTTACCCAAAGCATCCCTGAGACACCAGGCGGTGCTTCACTTACCCAGACGCTACTCGTCCGCCCTGAACCCATCCCATTTTACACAGTCACGCCCCCTCAATGCCTCTAGACAGGCACCCCACCTCTGTAAGTACTCTCTCAAGCAGCAGTAAGTAGACATGAGAACTTCCTTGTTGGATTTCCCTGAGCTGTTTTGTGGTCCTCTCTCCTGTCTTCTTTTCTTGGTTTTGTCTAACTGCAGTTTTGTTAAAGCACCTCGTGGATGTACTTGAATGGATGCGTGTGGCAGTTCTTTAATTCAGTCAGAGGTCTGAAATGTAGAGCTTTTGTGTTTGCCCTGTCATTTTAAAGAAAATCGAATGTTTTGTTAAAGGTGTTGAATGATGTGCCGTATGCAGCCATCGTGTTCTGTGTTTGTCTTTTATTTTCTATATTCTAATTAGCCATAGGGCGGCACGGTGGTTTAGTGGTCAGCACGTTCTCCTCTCAGCACTAGGGATTCCCGGTTCGAATCCCCATCTGGGTGGAGTTTCCATATTCTCCCCGTGTCTGCATGGGTTTCCTCCGGGTTCTCTAGTTTCCTTCCACAGTCCAAAAACATGGATGAAGTCAATTAAGTTCTCCAAATTGCCCCATATAGAGTATGTACAGTATGTGTGTGTGTCTGTGTGAGTGAGTGTGTGCCCAGCGATGGATTGGCGCCCTGTCCTGGGTGTATCTGCCCAGCGCCCGAAACGTTCTCCCCTGGATGGCATGGGGAACCCCCCCGCGACCCTAATAGAGGATAAAGCGGAAGATAATGGATGGATGGAATTAGCCATAATATTAAATCCATTTTATACTCCTCTTTTTCTTTATCAGCTCTGCTTAACTTAATGTCTGTATTTGGGATCAATCATTTAAGGCCTGATCATTTAGAAACAAAGTAAAGGGGAATTTTAAATATAATGGAAATTGGAGCTGATAAAATGGTAAAAATTTAAGATACGAGGCGGTTTACAGTTTTGGCTGATCTGTGTACATTATTCAGGTGTTGTTTCAGTAGGAAAAGTCTGTCATTGGTTTAAAGACTGATGATTTAATACCCTAAACCAAAGGGAATATGTATGCTGTGACTAAAACTAATGAGCGCTGTTTAAATTTTAATTAAAATGAGTAAACTTTTCATTTGTAATCCTGTACAATTGTAACGTCTGAACTCGAGCCTTGTGCAATTGGAAACTGACTTTGTCATTAAAACGGAACTTGGTGACTTTGTAGTGTGTGGTAACTACAACGCTGCAGGTAGATCAGACTGCAACGCTCTTTTCTTGGTTCATGTTTTCTCTGCCGCGCCAACCAAACGAAGCTCATGTTTCCTGTTCTGTCTGTGTGCACGTTAATTGCACAGATGCTAAACACAAGGCAGAAAGTGAGTTAACTCCGCAGACGCGGCCGCGCAGCAACACTCTGCCCAAGAGCTTCGGCTCCACGTTGGAGCAGTCTGGACTCGATGGCCATGACGAGAGGGATGGACGCCGACCCACCTGTGAAGAGACGCTTCAGCTGATTGAGCAACATCTAAAAACCAAGCGAGAGGAAGACGGCTGGCAGGAGGACATCAGGGTCAGTGTTCTTTTAGTTTATCATCTTAGACCTGTGCTTGATACTTTACACTGATGTGAGACTAAGCTAGTAATAATTATTGTGCAGAAGGTGATTCTTTTTGTTTGTCTTCTCTTAATAGAAAATGACCAAAGAGCAGCTTTCATGTGAGAAGACGGTTCTACAGAGGAACTTGCTTTATTATGAGGGTCTTCATGGCCGCCCTGTAAGTGACACTTTAGCACAGAGAGCGACAGGATGTAAAGACTGCTGTGCTGAACTCTGCTCTGTCCTGTAGGTCACACGTGAAGAACGGATTGTAGTTAAACCCTTGTATGACCGATATCGCCTGGTCAAACAAATGCTCACCCGTGTCAGCATCACCCCCATCATCGTAAGTCTCTTTTCTATACATACACACACACATACAGCTTTGTTTTTATGCATTGTGGGAAATTACAAAAGAATAAATATTAAATTTTAATTGTAAACAGCATAAAAACCATTAACACCACGTTCTGAAATTTCACATACGTAGCCTTTCTGCTCAAATGTTCTCCTCTCTGATCTCCAGGCCTCACCCTCCAGTAAGAGACGCAACCAGACTCTGCAGCCCATCATCGAGGGTGAGACTGCCCATTTCTGTGACGAGATCAAAGAGGAAGACGAGGAGGAAGACAGCGACGGGCCTGAAATCACTGACACACAGACCGAGGAGTCGGAGGTTATCATTGCCCTGGACCCGGCAGCTCGGCCCAGTTCGGAGCAGCCTCTGTCTGAGAGCATACTGAAGTCTGAGATGGAGGAAAGTTCTGGCAAACTGACCCTGGACCTGCGTCTGTCCAGTTCTAACGCCTCATCCATGTAAGTGTGCATGATCAGCTACAGCTGCAGGGAACCACCAAACATATGACCTCAATGACTTTATATGTTCTGGTTCTAAGAACAGTCATTAATTATTAACAGAGTGCAGTTTGAGTCTTTGAGCTCCGGGTTTGTACGTGTGACCTGAGGGCATCTTTATTAAGCTTGTGGAAGAGTTTTTATTAGTAATCAACACTATATGAAGGAGGTATTGAGACACACGCAATGACATTTCATTATACGTTTGCTTGACTTTGCAACTTGAACAGTTTTGTATTGACATGTCCTAATACTGAGACCTGTCTGATGCCAATAGAGTCCCACCCACAGTCTGTGGAATTATATTAGACAGCACAATGCACAAATCTACTGAATCAGCAGCTGCATCTCATATCGATCCCTGAAGCTCACAGAGACATGTCGCCCATGTGATGGATGTGTTTTGACTCTGCGCTAATCGAGAGCAGAGAAACTTTTGCAGCAGCTTAAGAACCAGGATACAGGTAGCTGTTATTGAAACATGACTGGTCTCGGGCACCAACTGTAACCATATACCAACCACAAAACAGGACTATTTAAAGCATTTAGAACAGCTGTAGCCACCTCTGAGATACACCCAACTTGAAGCCTCAAACGCTGTTTGCTCAGTGGGTCCAATCACCTACATAAACAAAACAAGACTCACGTACAGTGTAGCAGGAATGATTCACCATAATTCATTTAGTCCACTATTAAGTATATAGAGGGGCCAAAAAATGTAAACACACTCCAATAAAACCATTTACAAAATGGCCTAATGTAAACGTGAATAAACATCTTGTGTTTATTGATGATTATCATTACAGAAGCAGCCTTCAGGCCCTCCACATGTTGAGGATCAAAAGTTTAAACCTGAAGGGAATCTGTTCTGTGAAACATGAGTAAGAAAATAATGATCGATAAAATGAAAAATAATTTGTAATAAATGATTCAGCAATAATCTGATCAGTTGTTATACATTCAAATTTTATCATGTGCCTTCAATTAAAGTATTTTATCATAATACTCTTTATTGGTTTTAATATGAGGGTTGTTCAAAAGGTTATTCCCTATATCATTGAAATATTTATATTAACTGTAGTTGAAATTTGGTGACAGTATTATTAAAGTCTAAAAGACACCAACATTTAATCTAACATTAATGTCTGAGAAATAAATTATGAATCAAACAACCCTCATATAACAGCAAATAACCTCCCTGTAGAATCAGATGTCATCAAATGTATTCAAATCCATCATGTACTGTGATTTTTACCTGTTTGAAAAGTTTTAAACTTGATTCCTTAAACATTTTCTGATTTCTGATCTGAGTGTAATATAGAGTTTAGTTGCTAAATGATCCATTAAACCCGTTATTTATTCACCATCACTGTGTAGAGATCTAAAATTTCATAGTTCTATAGATTTAACAACATGCTTTTAAGATCTAGAACTTCACTTATTGGGAGTGAACATTAAGCTGTGTGAATCTGGTACTCCAACCCCACAGGCCCGAGCTCCTGGAACAGCTGTGGAAAGCCAGAGCTGAGAAGAAGAAGCTGAGGAGAACCATCCGTGAGTTTGAGAACGAGTTCTACCAACAGAATGGAAGGTATTTTGTTACGTCGTCGATATAAATATCTCTCTCCTTAAATGTAAATTTGTATTATTTAATTATGAATAATAAGATAATTTAATTTAAAGAATTTAACCCCAGGCGGCACGGTGGCTTAGTGGTTAGCACGTTCGCCTCTCAGCGCTAGGGATTCCCGGTTCGAATCCCCATCTGGGTGGAGTTTCCATGTTCTCCCCGTGTCCGTGTGGGTTTCCTCCGGGTTCTCCGGTTTCCTCCCACAGTCCAAAAACATGGATCAGGTCAATTGAGTTCTCCAAATTGCCCCATATAGAGTGTGTACTGTATGTGTGAGTGAGTGTGTGCCCAGCGATAGGTTGGCGCCCTGTCCTGGGTGTATCTGCCCAGCGCCCAAGACATTCTCCCCTGGATGGGCGTGGGGAACCCCCCCGTGACCCTAATATAGGAAAAAGCGGAAGATAATGAATGAATTTATCCCCTACCAGCAGAAACGCATCACACCGACACAGTTGTATTTATTGTATCGGTCACCAGTCACTGTCCCATCACTGTTCTAATTGACAGTGTGGACAGATCACTGATTAGTCACTGGTGCGCTGAAGAAGTGTTAACATGGCAGTTCTACTCGCTGAACACAGGCGCTTCTCTCTCTCAACAGGAACGTCCAGAAGGAGGACCGCGTGCCCATGATGGAGGAGTACAAAGAGTACAAACGCATCAAAGCCAAACTACGTCTGCTCGAGGTCCTCATTAACAAACAGGACTCGTCCAAGTCCATCTAGACTCCTGCATGCCGTGCCACCAGGGCGACCTCGAAACCCTCCTTACCCCTCCACCTCGGTTCAGCATGAACAACTTGATCCTGTCAACCAGCAACATCCTCCAGATATCCATCAGCCCTTTGTGTAGCTCCGTCAGTGGACGTTTGTCTCCAGTTATCCTTCTGCATGCAATATTTATTAAGCTTCGGTTCCTTTATTATAGCGACTGAGTAATGAGTACAGACGTGCTCATCCGGAGGTAGGTGTGTGTGTGTGTGTGTGTGTGTGTGTTGGGAGAGTCTCTCAGGCTGCCTCCTCAAACCAGGCAGCTTGTCCACCTCTGATTCGGTGTAAAATTCTCCCGTGTCCACATTTCACTGCTTTCTTGCAGCACTCTGAAGACTGAATGTTTTTGCTTTTTAAACAGAAGAACAAGTCGGTGCTCTTCCTTCATTTCTCGTTATGTAAACTGTTCTGTGGACTCGCGGCCACCAGAAGTTCGATTAGACTGATGAACCCTGGACTGCTGCATTATATTCTGTGTGGTTGATGTGCAGTTATGCGTACAAGCTTCATGTCATATGATCTGATATACATTCTAATTTATAGCGCTATTCCACATTGAGGTTTTTTCTGATCTGCTATTGACTGAATGGATGAAATTCTTATGAAGGTATCAGACAGACAATAGAGAAGCACTTAGGTCCTCTGTACGTGACCATTGTGAGCTCATTCTGTGTTGCCAGTGAAACCCAACAGAGCAGCTTCTTAGAAACGTATAGTCGTCGAGGGCAACCGATCTGCTGAGGATGCAGTAAACATCGGTACCCGCACACTTCAGACGATGCTGGTCACGGTCAGTTCATTTACAATACTACATTCCATCAGATGTACAGTGACTGAGTTTAAAGACTGTGATGTCACAATATTTATGTTACTTTGCAGCTAGTAGAGTGTGAGAGTATGACATCACCTGGCTTTAAAACGAATGCAGTTCTGTTAAGTTTAACTGATACAGAGAAGCTTTATATCTTGACATGTTTCTCATAATTAAGGGAAAAAATGCTTTGAATTTGACCTGTGTTCGTCAGAAAACAGAAGCATGCTAAAAATAGTTCAGGTTAAAACTTTTCAGGATCGGTTATTGATAAAGCATCACTCCAATGGAGGACTATCAGATTAGTCTGCAGGTGTCCTGCTAAGTTTTTGTTTCACCCAGGTGGCGTTCAACCACGTTTTATCTGAATGTGAAGCTCGGACACTTGCCTGGTGCCGCCTGTGTTAATAGTTAATAGTATGTACTGCTCACAGGCAGTTTGTCATGTCATCAGGTCATAATTCACACACAGCTGCTCTGATTTGTGTGAAGGCAAAACGCTAATTTTACCCGCCTGGGACTTTTGCATGATTAGCTCCGCCTACTGACACCCTGCTGTTTACTGTCATTTGCTTACATGGAGTTTGGCCCTCGATGTTTCATCACTTTATAAAGTGACCTCAGAATTTTGGTAACTGTTACCAAAGGAAAACTAAAATGAAGGTACAAAACGATGTATGAAGTACTTTGAGGAGCCAGTCAGTGTTTTGTATGAACTGCAGAAGCATCATATCACCTGAACCTGTAACCTACAGCTGCTGAGCTCGGAGTAAACAAGGCAGCGCTGGCTGTATATCACATTGTTGGTTATATATCCGTTTGTCTTCTTTAACTGTGTATACACCTTCACATTCTTCAGAACGCTACTCTAAAGTGATATTTGCATTATGTGGACGAGGACTTGGACACTTAGCTGGGGGAGTATCTCGGTCGTTCAGTGTGCTTAGCGCTCAATAGGAGTTTATTGTAATGATACACTAGATAAGTTTGTAGCTGCTGCAGGATTGGAGAGGAGCTCGGCGTGAAGGCCGGGCAGCGGAGTGGGTACGACTTTGGACGTGTGACAGCTGATGAACGTGATTTGCACAGCATTCTGAGAATGTGATTCGCTCGTGTACTGAAGCACTACTTGTAGCTGAGAGTCGATGTTATTCTGCATGTCGAAGCCTCTGTGCATCGCTTTGTGATGCTGTCGAGGTTGTTTTGTAACAAGCATTATTTTATACTCATTTATAAAGCTCCTATATGGACATGTCCGTTCCGTGTTGCGTCCGTACTTTTTTGCTCTGCTCGTTTTTGTACAACCTTGTCAGTAGTGGGTTTGCATGGCATGTGTTTATATTTTGTGCCAATGAAAAGCAATAACTTGAGCTCTGAGGTCTATCAGCAGATTGACAGACCTTCTGTATCCAACGTGCATTTTAAATAAATGGCTTGTGAGACATTCATCCTGGTTTTAACTCGTCCTTTGTGATCAGTGGACCTTTTTCCACTGATGTGCTGCTTAATATGAGAACTCACTCACTCAGCAGTGCATTCGATGCACCAACTCATACATACGATCATACAGCCATCTGAATGGGGTTGTGATGATGACTGTGGCAGGACATTTGATACCAGATGGGTTGCTTTAAATATTCCTGTATGCTGATATTTTTTGATTTACATACGTATGCACAGGCTTCATTTACATATTAAAATAAACTACAAATGTGTGTGTGTATATATATATATATATATATATATATATATATATATATATATATATATATATATATATATATATATATATATATATAATGTAAACAATAAATAATATATAAACACACTTAGTAACATTAGCTTGAATATAAGTATTTAGCCTGCATAACATTTGGATCGTGGTTTGGTGGTCAGCACGTTCTCCTCTCAGCACTAGGGATTCCCGGCTTGAATCCCCATCTGGGTGGAGTTTCCATGTTCTCCCCGTGTCTGCGTGGGTTTCTCCGGGTTCTCCGGTTTGCTCACACAGTTCAAAAACATGGATCAAGTCAATTGAGTTCTCCAAGTTGCCCCATATAGAGTGTGTATGTGTGTGTGAGCCCAGCGATAGATTGGCGCCCTGTCCTGGGTGTATCTGCCCAGCGCCCGAAACCTTTTCCCCTGGATGGACTACAAATGTGTGTGTGTGTATATATATATATATATATATATATATATATATATATATATATATATATATATATATATATATATATATATATATATATAACCCCCCCCCCCCCCCCCCCCCCCCCCCCCCCCCCCCCCCCCCCCCCCCCCCCCCCCCCCCCCCCCCCCCCCCCCCCCCCCCCCCCCCCCCCCCCCCCCCCTGGAGTTTCCATGTGCTCCCCGTGTTCTACCAATAGAAGATAAAGCGGAAGATAATGAATGAATGAACATTTGGATCATGGTTGTGACTTGAGGTGAGATTTGGTATGTTCTACACATGATGCTTGAAGGTGGCAGAATAGTATGACTATGAATGTAGATGAAACTCATTACTGCTCTCTTAATGCATGAAGGAAAAAGGATCTGTTTTTATACAGAGTTCCACGTTCCACACGTCAAAAACGTAAATCTAGTTTGTTTGGACTTTGAATTTTTGCCCTGCTGTTGTTACAGTGGGTGTGCAGTGCTGCATGATGCACAACAGCTGCTTTAACATAAGTTTGTGCCCTACAGAACATTTACTAAGTCTTCAGACTGATCGCTTAACACCCTAAACACCGAGCTACACCCAATACTGCCCCCTATAACAACATCTGCATTAAATAATGTAATCCAAAGAGGTTACAGTGTCACTGAAAGGTTTACTGTATTGTTAACCCTCTTTATGAAATGTTAGGTTTTTCCCTCCACTGCTGATGTAATGCTGCTCTGCCCTCTAGCGGTCAGATGATGCGACGGCTCTTCATCTAATCTTATTGGTGTGCAATGTAATAATAAATAAGAAAGACATAGAAGAATACAGGATCTGGTAAGTGAGGCTTTAAAAAGATTTAATGTTTTACTGTTTCAGATGAAAATTACAATCCATAGTGTGTGTGTGTGTGTGTGTGTGTGTGTGTGTGTGTGTGTGCGCATTCAGAGAACATATATACAGAGCTTGTGCTTATAAAGACATCTGTAACCATCCTCCCCGTATCACACGCTCGGCTGCTTCTCCTAAACATCTGCATATGAAGGTATGTAATGACATGAACTGCATAGTGTTGTGTTCAACGGTAAAGACTTTTTCATTCAGTGTAAATAAACTCCTCAGTTCAGAATGTAAGTCGGAGAATACAGGTCCCCGCAGTGCACTTCAGTTAAAATACTCTTCTACTCCATTAAAGGTAGTTTGCAATTGAGATATAAACACATACAACATTGACATGTCGCTAACCCCATATGATACAGAGACAAAAGTATTAGGATGCCTTTCTTAATAAACAAATTCAGTTTCACGCAGTCACATTGCCGCAGGTCTGTAAACCCAATCACCATGCTATGCATTTTGGACAACTGAATGCTTTTGAGAATTGTAGGAACAGTTTGGGGAAAGGGCACCACAGTGGTATAGTTCCCCTATATAGTGTGAGTGTGTGCTCAGCAACTGTCCAGGCTGTATCTGCCCAGCGCCCAAAACTTTCACCCATGGATAGGCATGGGGAATGCCCCCATAAACCTAGTAGAAGATTAAGCAGAAGATAATGGATGAATTGTTCTGAAACGGAAAGTCAGATTTTAGTGGAAAATCAGTGACCTCACGAATTCTCTTGCAGGAAAAGCTGTGAATGTCGAACTCCCATGAACTTTAAAGTGTCCTGTATGTGTCCCAATAGTTCTGTATAAATATACAGACACTGGAACTCATCATGGTAGTTTTCTTTATACAAGTATTTCACTAAAATTTCACCAGTATACAAGTATTTCACTAAAATATATTTTTTGCTGTTGTACAGGAATGCTTTTAGCTTTATATAAGATATGCAAGTCACTGAATGTGACTGACACCAGTTTACTAATCACATACACAATATTGCTTATTGCAGGACAGAGGTATTCAGATGGTCAGAGTGCAGAGGGGATTTAAACAGACTGACTTTTAATCACAGCTGCCACACTATAAGAGAAAGTCAACATTCTCTACTTGATTATAGTTATCATTCTGCTACTGCATTCGACATGGTGAGTGAAAATAAAAACATCCTGTATCAAACAAAAATACAACTCTCATAATGTGCTTTCTTTTTAGTCTTTAAACAGAAACTCCTGCAGAAAAAAAATCCCTAATAAAGTTACCTCACTAATACTGAATCAAATCAACCGAACATGAAACGGAAGCAGGCTGTTCAAGCTTTTATATGAGACTATTTGATCACATTATTTCCAAAGTCCTGTTTGTATTTTATTTCAAACTTTTGAATTCACATGGTGACCTGAGCAAAAACTCCCAAACTCCAGGATACAGCTCAGATCATGAAAGCCTTTAATTGTGTTGAATAAAAACCATCATTTGGTTATTTTGAATAAGCAGCACACTGGTGCAGTGTCAGCACCTCTGCCTTACAGCATGACGGTCCTGCATTCGATTGCCAGCTGTGTTTGCAGATTCTGAAACTAGGACCTACTTGCTGTTAAGCAGACGCACTAACCGCTGTGTCACTAATCTAACAATTATAATCTGTATTATTAGTGCAAATATAATAAGATGATTTTGTAAAAAAAAAAAAAAAAATGTTTAAATACCACTGGTCTAGAAACTGAAATCTTAAATGTACTGTTTTTAATGTTACTTTTAAATATCAAAGCCACCATCCCCCAAATATTTACATCAGTACTTCTAACCAATTGTGCTTTCAAAGCTGTTACAAGTTTCCAACTTAAACCAGCATTTTATTGCCATTAAAATGGGTGCTGGCTCTGCTGGAGAAAGATTCAGTGCAAATTCGGGTCAGGTCTCAGGAAAAAGCGAACAATGGTTTAAAATTCTTTAGGTAAATTAAAAAATACTCTTAACATAATAACATAACACTAACAACCTGCTTCTGTACTTTATAGAAGTAAATATAAAATGTTGCTCAAGACCTGATATATACATTGGCACATTGCATCAAAGCGTGGAGCTTATAATCTGAATATCTGTAACCCAGCTATAATTCATAATCTCTCTCTCTCTCCCACACACACACACACACAGCCATGTATATGTATGGCACAGCTGGTGTAACATCACTGCAGATTTTACAGCTCATCTTCTGTGGTGTCTCTTAAAAGCAGTCAAACCAAAACAAACTACTAAAATCTATGAGAACACAATGAATGTGCTGCTTGCAAAACACACTCTGGACATCATGCGCAGCGACGAAAGCATTTTCCTCCTGATTTTTGTGCTGAAGCAAAAGGCTGTGCTTTGTGACTGAATAATAAGTACAATAATAATAATGCTGTAAACATTATCAGTTTCCGACCTTGTGCACTTGGTCCCTTCTGCAGGCCTGAAAGAAGGTGGCATCTCAGTAGTAGATGTTTGGTAGGAAGAGGACACATTAAGTACCTGAAGGACAGTGTAATGTGTCAGGCTAGATTCTACCACCATTTAACCAACGGGTTAACACCAGATGGCTCCAGACAGACCAGTTTAACTCCGGACTTGCAGAGAAGGTGGCCTGCAGTGTGTACGCAACGGCAGATGGCCTGTTTTGCAGAGCTGAACACCACGGGCCTGCCAAATTGGCACTCGGTGGGTCTGACTTCCATAGTGAGACTAGGCTCAGCGTGAGCAGGCAGTGACAGGCTGCTTCCATAGAGCGTCTTTAAATGACTGTATGTCTGCTATGAAGCCTTCTTTGTGGCAGTGGAATCCTGCTCACTGGAGCTTTTTGTCAGAGCAGCTTGTCAACAACTGACACGCCTGAAATGAAAAGAAAATGTGCATGTCATAAGAAATATAAATCCAATAATGCTGTTATTTTTTATTTATGCACTTCAACACTTCATTCATTCTTTTAAATGTGAAAATTGAATTATGTACATCTTATTTTAAAAAAGCTGCATGTAGGATTTGAAATTTCTTGCCCTTCTTGCAATCTAGTTCATCCTAAAGATATTTGATGAGGTTAAGACCAAGGTTCTATGTGGGCCACAATTTCTACCACACCAAACTCACCAACCCACCCACCCACTAGGGTGCTGTCAAGCTGGTGGAGAAAAGGGCCTTCCCCAAACTATTCCTCACAGAGCTGGACACATACAATCGTCCAAAATGCATGACAGGGTGCTTTTATACAGTTCATTCATTCATTATCTCCCGCTTTGTCCTCTATTAGGGTCGCGGTGGGGTTCCCATGCCCATCCAGGGGAGAACGTCTCGGGCGCTGGGCAGATAGACCCAGGACAGGGCGCCAATCCATCGCTGGGCACACACTCACTCACACAAACACACTCTATATGGGGCAATTTTGAGAATTCAATTGACTTGATCCATGTTTTTGGACTGTGGGAGGAAACCGGAGAACCCGGAGGAAACCCCGCAGACACGGGGAGAACATGGAAACTCCACCCAGATGGGAATTCGAAAAGGGAATCCCTAGTGCTGCGAGGAGAACGTGCTAACCACAATAAAACTGAACTGAATGACTGAGGGATGCTTCCTAATACTTTCGTACATGTAATGTATTTCAGGTGATGTCATGTGAACTTCACTCTCTGTAAGGTTGAAAAATGCAGATCCTGGGAGCTCACCTGCATAACTCCGCCCATTGCTCATGTTGGTAGGAATCAGACTCCATTTGTCAGTAAGTGGATTGTAATACTCTACTGAAGACAAATTACATGAGCCATCATCGCCACCGATCACATACAGCAGGCCATTTATTGCACACACACCTGCAAACACACACACACAGGTTTTGGGATTTTTATCTGTACATTTGACCTAAGTTCCATCCATCCATTATCATCCGCTTTATCCTATGGGGGGGTTCCCCATGCCCATTCAGGGGAGAACATTTCGGGCGCTGGGCAGATACACCTATCACTGGGCACACACTCACTCACACATACACACTCTATATGGGGCAATTTGGAGAACTCGATTGACTTAATCCATGTTTTTGGACTGTGGGAGGAAATCGGAGAACCCGGAGGAAACCCACGCCGACACGGGGAGAACATGGAAACTCCACCCAGAGGGGGATTTGAACCGGGATTCCCTAGTGCTGTGAGGCGAACGTGCTGAGGACCAAAGTTATTGAATTTTTAACATTTGTATACGCTCTCATTCATGCAGTTATCTAATTGCCCAATTTGTGCTTTATGTGATGCAGATAAATGTAAAGTTCACAGTAACAGGGCGGGGGGGGGGGGATTACTAGATGGTTGGGGTCAGACTATGATACACTGCCCCCTGGAGGAATGAGGGTTAAGAGTCTTAACAGCCCTCACTGTTACATAGAAACAGTGTGTATGTTTTAGATATGAGTGTAATGTTTTTTTACGCGCTGCCTGTAGCATCTGCTCACCTGCATTCCTCCGGCACATGTTCATGTCACACACCTGCCTCCAAGTGTTGGTTCCAGGATCGTACACCTCTACGCTCTTTCTCACCAGAGGACCGTCGTGTCCTCCTGCTGCATACAGCTGACTGTTCAGCACCCCAACTCCTACATGCACACAAAGCCCGCTCAGCTCTACCGTTATTGTAAATAAACTTTACTTTTATGAACTATGGGATAAATAGACTGAAGTCGTACCTGCTCCACTGCGTCTGGTGCTCATGTCAGCAATGTAGTCCCATTTGTTGCTGACAGGATCATACTCCTCCACAGTGCTCAGACACTGACGGGACGCCCCGTCGTATCCACCCACAGCGTACAGTTTTCCTAAAAGCACACATTTCACACCGTCATATAACAAAATTATATGATTAGCACGTTCGCCTCTCAGCACTAGGGATTCCCGGTTCGAATCCCCATCTGGGTGGAGTTTCCATGTTCTCCCCGTGTCTGCGTGGGTTTCCTCCGGGTTCTCCGGTTTCCTCCCACAGTCCAAAAACATGGATCAGGTCAATTGAATTCTCCAAATTGCCCCATATAGAGTGTGTGTGTGTGAGTGAGTGTGTGCCCAGCGATGGATTGGCGCCCTGTCCTGGGTATATCTGCCCAGCGCCCGAAACGTTCTCCCCTGGATGGGCATGGGGAACCCCACCGCGACCCTAATAGAGGATAAACCGGGAGATAATGAATGAATGAATGAATATTTATTTACTCTTTCATGGCCCCACCCACTTGTTGTTTGAGTGGAGCTGAAATGTGACATTCCTTACCGTCCACCACCCCCACCCCCACACTGCTGCGCCTGGTGTTCATGGGAGCCACAAACATCCATTCATTACTTTTGGGATTGTATGCCTCCACTGAAGACAAACCTGCAGGGAGACGAGAATGAGTGTAAACAAGTGTGAGAATGTAAACTTGTGTGCATAAGTTTAGAAATAATTCATGTCATAAAAAATTTTAAGTCCCAAAACTAACAACTAGTCAGGGAAGGACATGCCATGTCCTTATACCCAATTAGAATCTAACCTTCTATGAAAAGTTTGCATGTTCTCCCCACGTCTGCTAGGGTTTCCTTTCTCAATTTAAATACATGTAAAGTCAAGCGAACTGCTGATACTAATTTGGGTCATCAGTAGTTCAGTAGTTGAGGTACCGGACTGTTTATTGAGCAAAAGGTGTCAGCCGAACACAATAAACACAAAGTGACCTCATGACCCCAAGAAAAAATATTAAAAATGAAAAATAAAAAAACGTTTGGAAATAGGGCGGCACGGTGGCTTAGTGGTTAGCAACGTTCTCCTCTCAGCACTAGGGATTCCCGGTTCGAATCCCCATCTGGGTGGAGTTTCCATGTTCTCCCCATGTCCGTGTGCGTTTCCTCCGGGTTCTCCGGTTTCCTCCCACAGTCCAAAAACATGGATCAAGTCAATTGAGTTCTCCAAAGTCCCCCATATAGAGTGTATACAGTATGTGTGTGTGTGTGTGTGTGTGTGTGTGTGTGTGTGTGTGTGTGTGTGTGCCCGTGTGTGTGCCCGTGTGTGTGTGCCCAGCGATAGATTGGCGCCCTGTCCTGGGTGTATCTGCCCAGCGCCCGAAACGTTCTCCCCTGGATGGGCATGGGGAACCCCCCCTGCGACCCTAATAGAGGATAAAGCTAATGGATGGATGGATAGACGTTTAGAAATAAAGGTTCTACCTGTGCTGCCATCAAAGCCCCCAACAGCGTAGAGCAGTTCTCCTAACACTGCAGCTCCCAGGGTGCTGCGTCTCTCCTGCATGCTGGGAACCGCACTCCACTGATCCCTCACTCCATCATACACATCCACCGTCCTTACACGCAGGGAACCATTAAACCCCCCCACTGCATACACCTTACCCACCATGTACACCACCCCTGTTTAACACACACACACAGTTTAACTGTCAGACTTTAATTGAAATAAAAAGAAGGAAAGTGCACAATAAGTGCAACGTCATTTACCAGCTCGACAGCGTCGTGACGGCAGGTCAGCTACCTGGTACCAGCGATCCTCCTGAAAATCGTAGCACTCCACACTTCGGATGGCTTTAGGAGCCTGACCACCCACCACAATCATCACCTAGCAAAATAAAAAGAGTACAGTTCTTTTATTAAATTTAATTTTGGGCATGGCGGCATGGCGGCTTAGTGATTAGCACATCCGCCTCTCAGCAATGGATTGGCGTCCTGTCCTGGGTACATCTACCCAACGCCCAAAATGTTCTCCCCTGGATAGGCATGGGGAATGCCCTCCATGACCCTAGTACTGACCCTTTTACTAAGTAAAAGATAATGGATGGAAATTCTGGGAAGTTGTATCATAAAAGGAAGTGGCGTGGGCCGTTCACACCTTGGGGAGGCTGATGGGGGTGCGTGGGCGTGTCCGGTCTGTCTTTATCAGGTGCCGTTGATCTACAGGTAACAGGTGATACTTCATGGCCTCAATGAGAAAATCCTTACACGTGTTATTGTTCTTGATCAAGGCCTCCTCTTCTACAATCTGCTCAAACACAGAGCGAAACCAGTGCAATAATAATGAAATAATCTAAGCGAATCTGAATCACACCATCAGGACACAGTACAGTACACAGACACAGCTAGGCTTACCTGAACCAAGTAATCTCTGGATAACAGCGGCAGTCGGACATGCTCCATCAGCTTTGGCATGTGCTCTAAGCGGGCCTCTTTATCACACTTTATCCATGAGATCATGGCTTCAAACACCTACAAAGAGAGATAACTGACACAGTCCTAAAGGTCCTTACACAGACATTGTGTAATCAGCATGGCAGCGCTGACTGATGACTGATGACAGTGTGTAGCAGCTCGCTGTTTAACATGGAACCAAAGCCGAATGCAGATAATGAAGGAAGAAGGCTACAACTGACACAGCTCTTCTGTCTCACAGCAGACTTCTAACCACATCACATGTCTCCTGTCTTCCAAACAAATCAAGTGGACCATCAACAAGTTCTGTAGACTTCTGGCTGCATAGTAAAGTCTATCAAATGTCTAGTAAACTGCACATATGGCCACCGGCTCAGCATTGTGCAACCTAATAGGTCAGAGCCACACAATACTTTTATCAGAGGAACTTGTCTTTCTGTGAATTAATATGCATTAAATTAATTCATTATTTACGTATTTCTTATTGATTTACAGTGAAAACAATGTCTTAAATCTGCTGCTCACAGAAAATGTCCAAGCTGTCCAACCTGCCCATAAATCAAGTCAAATTTATTTATATAGAGCTTTTTTTTTTAAAATAGTTAATTGACTCAAAGCATTATAGATTTCTAAAGCCAAACCCCCAAAGAACATACCAAAGTGACCATGAAGAGAAAATAACTTCCTGTTATTTGTTTTGTTTTCAAAGGAAGGACCAAGGCTTTGTGGGGGACTCATCATTCTTGTGTGTCCAGACAGCGTTAACAGTGTAGGAAACTAAGGTACAGATTGTGTGTATAATCAAGCGTCAAAAAAACCAAGTGTTTTAAATCACCTACTGATAAATTGATTCAGTTCAAAATTAAATATTCATGAATCACTTGTATTTGTGCTTTATAAACACAGAAATAGATGGTCGGCTTACCGCAGCTCTGTAACTGATGATTCTGATCACAGCACAATGTTTAAGCTCTGCACTTATAACCCGCTATTATAGTAACAGTATCAGAAACATAAAAACACTGAGCATTACCTTTTCCTCAGTGGACACCGTGAGCTTGTCACTGGATATGAGGCTGCAGACTTGCTGCAAAGAAAGTCCCATGAATTCCTCTCCCAGCATAACTTCAGTGAAATGTTGCTCTGCACAGCATTAAAACACCAGATTCACAAATGACACCTTATTATAATCAACTTTAGGCTTCAAATCGACAATGGGAAACCTCACCAGCATAAGAATGAGCCTGGTTAAGCAGGTCAGTACAGGAGTGCAGATCTGCGAATGCACGGATACCCAGACAGTTACTGGGGTGCAGCTGCGCCTGCAGAAACTCGCAGCAAACCTGTCTCACCTCCATTAGCTGCAGCAAACTGGCTGCTGGCAACATCACCTGTTTCGAGACATTACATGATCTGGGGCATGACCTTAAATATTACCATTCACATCCATATGGGATATGGGAGTCTTAACTGAGTGAAAAATGTGCCAATTACAACATGTGATCTTAACAGACTCCACTAATAATATTTATTCATTCATTCATTATCTCCCGCTTATCCTCTATTAGGGTCGCTGTGGGGTTCCCCATGCCCCTTCAGGGGAGAACGTTTCGGGCACTGGGCAGATACACCCAGGACAAGGCACCAATCTATCACTGGGCACACACTCACTCACACAGACACACTCTATAGGGGGCAATTTTTGAGAATTCAATTAACTTGTTCCATGTTTTTGGACTGTGGGAGGAAACCGGAGAACCCGGAGGAAACCCACGCAGACACGGGGAGAACATGGAAACTCCACCCAGATGGGGATTCGAACCGGGAATCCCTAGCGCTGAGAGGCGAACGTGCTAACCACTAAGCCACCGTGCCGCCCTAATAATATTTAATAATTATTTATTTTAATGTTTTATAAGCAATTAAGAATGGATCATTGAGCCTATCCCAGTAATCATATGCAAGGAAATGCCCTGAAAATGCCCCAAGTAGCAATTTAGTATCTTCCATGTTTTTGGATTGCTCACAGAGAAATGCCACAGAGACACTGGCAGAACATGCAAATTCCACACAGTATGCATTTTGCTCAGCCTATCTGGGAATCAAACCAAACAAAATCCATCTTGCTATAGGGCGTGAGTGCCTCTGACCAGCAGAAGAGACCTCACATCATAAAACTCTCAAGTGTTAGCTGTTAAAACATTTCAAACATACAAACATAATCCCAGTCCATACATCCATCCATTATCTTCCGCTTTATCCTATATTAGGGTCGCTGTGGGGGGGGGGGTGTTTCCCCATCCAGGGGAGAACGTTTCGGGCGCTGGGCAGATACACCCAGGACAGGGCGCCAATCTATCGCTGGGCACACACTCACTCACACAGAAACATAAACACTCTATATGGGGCAATTTGGAGAACTCAATTGACTTGATCCATGTTTTTGGACTTTGGGAGGAAACCGGAGAACACGGAGAACCGGAAACCCACACGGAAATGGGGAGAACATGGAAACTCCACCCAGATGGGGATTCGAACTGGAAATCCCTAGTTCTGAAAGGCGAACATGCTAACCACTAAGCCACCGTGCCGCTCCCATAATCCCAGTCAACAGACTTAAAGTTGACTTTTAACCTACTTGCACATTGTCTTCTGACACAGCGATCTCTGCAGTATAAATGTAGTCCACCAGTTTCCTAAGGGTCTGTCCATCTATGTCCCGGATTTCTACACAGGTGGCTTTACTTTCGCTCATTTCTCCTGAAAGCAGAAAAAATAGCACATCAGAGAAAGAGAGAGAGGGTGATTTATAAAGGAACATAAGAAAACATAGAAGCATATAATAAATAACTAACAATAATCCTGACTACTGTGAGGGGAGATTCTATGTTCTCTCTGTGTCCGTGTGGGTTTTCTCTGGGTTCTACAGTTTCCTCCGACAGTTCAAAACATGGACTACACTAAATTACCCCTATATAGTGTGTGTTTGTGTAAGTGGGTGCCCAGCGATGGATTGGTGCCCTGTCGTGAGTGCCCCGAAAGATAAGAGATAAACCTAAAATGAGATTAAACATAAAATGTGGTATATGTAAATATAGGAGCTAGTTTTTTTTTTTTTTTTTTTTAAGCAGCAGACCTGTAAACATTGCACAGAAATAGGGACTGCAGGAAGCCAGCACCACTTTATGAGCTGGAATCTCCACCTCTCCAACTAGAAGCACCACATCACAAAGTATCTTCCTACTGTGCTCACACAGAAAAACAAAACAGAATACACTAGTGTTTCAATCCAACAGCAAACATCAACATTTCAACTTATTAAATCAATAACTGACTGGATACCAACCTTCTTAGGTCATTCATGACTGTGAATGCTTTCCTCGTATGTGTATGGCTGAAGGTCTGAATCCTTGGGTCCTGTCCATCCTCCACTACATCGACCACTGTCTGACCTGGAGCATGGTTTCTGATGATAACAGAAACAAGGTTAAACACGCCCAAATAGCCTTCATTATACTTCAAATCACATACACAGTTCATTCTGATATAAAACGAATTTCCGATAACTCGTATTTGGTTCTGCGAGGTCCATCTATCACTCCAGTGTTTTTACTGACCAGATCAGTTTTGGGTGGTGAACTATACTCAGGGCGGCACGGTGGCTTAGTGGTTAGTACGTTCGCCTCTTAGCACTAGGGATTCCCGGTTCGAATCCCCATCTGGGTGGAGTTTCCATGTTCTCCCCGTGTCGGCGTGGGTTTCCTCCGGGTTCTCCGGTTTCCTCCCACAGTCCAAAAACATGGATCAAGTCAATTGAGTTCTCCAAATTGCCCCATATAGAGTGTGTTTGTGTGAGTGAGTGTGTGCCCAGCGATGGATTGGCGCCCTGTCCTGGGTCTATCTGCCCAGCGCCCGAGACGTTCTCCCCTGGATGGGCATGGGGAACCCCACCGCGACCCTAATAGAGGATAAGCGGGAGATAATGAATGAATGAATGAATGAACTATACTCAGGGCGGCACGGTGGCTTAGTGGTTAGCACGTTCGCCTCTCAGCACTAGGGATTCCCGGTTCGAATCCCCATCTGGGTGGAGTTTCCATGTTCTCCCCGTGTCGGCGTGGGTTTCCTCCGGGTTCTCCGGTTTCGTCCCACAGTCCAAAAACATGGTTCAAGTCAAGCTCTCCAAATTGCCCCATATAGAGTGTGAGTGTGTGTGTGTGTGCCCAGCAATAGATTGGTGCCCTGTCCTGGGTGTATCTGTCCAGCGCCCGAGACGTTCTCCCCTGGATGGGCATGGGGAACCCCCCCCCCCCCCGCGACCCTAATATAGGACAAAGCGGAAGATAATGAATGAATGAATGAACTATACTCAGTTCAGCAGTGACACAGACATGGTGGAGATTATGACAGCAGTACTAATTGTAAATCAGATGAACACCCATCCACTATAGATATGTATATAGCTGACTTCTGTACGGAAGATGGTAGACCTCTGTGATGAGTCTAACAGGTTGAAACTAAACAAATAAGAGGTTAATATGCAGGTTACTTTTTCCTTGAGGTTGTAGACGGTATGAAATGCTAAGTGACGTCACGTTGACGTCAAATAGCAAAGCCTTATCAGTACTGTACGGAACACCTTGACCTTATAGGTGCTTTCTTGGCTATTTAACTCGCAGCGTACGTTATACGGTGAACCGGCCAGGCGCCTTCTGTAGCTGCTTAGCTAACTTTTCTGTAGCCTCTTCGCATAAAGACAAACAGCCAAATAAATCAGAGGGTAAAAGTGTGACAGAGCCCGACACCTCGAACACTCACCCGAGAAAGTCCATTATTTGTGCTCACGGGGATAACGGCGGCTTTGCTAAAGCTAGCTCGCTGTTCCGTTCATCCGGCTGCACCACATAACAGCGTCTGCTCCTCGCCTTTTTTCTTCCTGATGTGTTTTTTTTTTTTCCAGCCGGAGAGCATAAATACTCTGAGCATTACATCTTTAAATGCCGCGTTCAGCGCTCTTCATTTCAGGAGTGAGTATGAAGCCACTGTGTGTGGATGTTGACACGCTGACGGTCCGCGGCTGCTCCTCCGCTGCTCCCCCGCTGCCCGCTCCTCTCTCTGGGTACTCCCCATTCCTCTGAGTCCTGCTGCGGTCTTTCTTAACCGATTCCTCTGTATGCTCGTTTTCCTGGAGTCTCTTTCCTGTGTGTTTTTCTCTATACTCAGTTTTCAGCGTATTTTCAACTTATATATATATATATATATATATATATATATATATATATATATATATATATATATATATATATATATATATATATATATTCATTCATTATCTTCCGCTTTATCCTCTATTAGGGTCGCGGGGGGGTGGGGTGTTCCCTATTCCCTATTCCCACCCAGGGGAGAACGTTTCGGCCACTGGGCAGATACACCCAGGACAGGGCACTGGGCACACACTCACTCACACAGACACACTCTATATGGGGCAATCTGGAGAATTCAATTGACTTGATTCATGTTTTTGGACTGTGGGAGGAAACCGGAGAACCCGGAGGAAACCCACGCGGACACAGGGAGAACATGGAAACCCAGATGGGGATTCAAACTGGGAATCCCTAGTGCTGAGAGGTGAACGCCGCCCTATATATATATATATATATATATATATATATATATATATATATATATATATATATATATATATATATATATTCATTCATTCATTATCTTCCACTTTTATCCTCTATTAGGGTCGCAGTGGGGTTCCCCATGCCCATCCAGGGGAGAACGTCTCGGGCGCTGGGCAGATACACCCCAGGACAGGGCGCCAACCTATCCCTGGGCACACACTCACTCACACACACTCTATATGGGGCAATTTGGAGAACTCAATTGACCTGATCCATGTTTTTGGACTGTGGGAAGAAACCGGAGGAAACCCACGCGGACACAGGGAGAACATGGAAACACCACCCAAATGGGGATTCGAACCAGGAATCCCTAGTGCTGTGAGGAGATCATGCAACCACTAAGCCATTCATTGATTCATTGTTCGGTTCTTTCTTTGGATTCACTTGACTCCTTTTTAATCATTCAGTATTGTTGATTCCGGTTTCTGATTCCTCTGGTGATTTTTTTGTTTCTTTCATGATTATTTTTGTACCGTACTGATTTTAACACGTATGTTAATACTCGTCATTCTGTGTGTGTACCATAGCTAAATAGCTGGAAGGCAATTTATGTAATTCGTCTATAGTACATGATAGAGTATATAGACTTTGCAGTTATAATCCTTATTCAACTACTACTACTACTGCTAATTTTTTTAGCAAAAGATCAAGTGAAACTGCCGAAATTATTTTAAATTTGTTTTTTTTATTAGAACACCCATTTGTCAATATAATACCATATCAAAATAAATATATGTATATATTAATACTTATTATCAAATTACTGTTAGTGTCAAACACAGTGGGAGGAGCTTTGGCAATGACTTTGCACATGTAGTGACAGTTCCCGCTGAGGACAAAAACTATTACTGTAAAAACAAAAAAAAACGTATGAGTGTTTCAGCTGTGTTTGTGGTTCAACTGAATGGAAACGTCAGAGCCCTTTACATTGAGAAAGCATTTAAAAGGAGTTCTGTGCAGAGCACCATGTTCACCAAGCAGCTCGAACACAATGTATGATTTACAATTAATCATCTAAAATTGATTCCGTAAGTCTTCTCGTATATCTTACAGCACCCCCCCCCCCCCAAGTATGTGTTTCATTTAATTAGCGTGAACTGTATTAAATAGGACATTTTCAAAGCGTTTATTTAGTGTTACCGGAGCCTCAGCAGCAAACAGCGAGTAACTGCACTGATCCATTACAGACAACCCATACATTACCGAGACATTTTATATTCAGGTGGCTTATTTAACTGCTGCAGCATGATATTTGGCAGAGCGTGCAATTTAAACACATTTTGCAGATGAACACTTGACTTGAAGTGTACAGTATCAGCCATAACAATCCTCTGAAACAATCAAGGTTAAGTTCGCTCCAGAGACTACAATAGTGGAGATGGAATTTGATGTCAGAAGGTGCAAATTGATAAAACTACCATTTCTCTAATTCGGTAACATGGCTTAGTCAGGATGAATTAGAACTACAGACATGTTTAAGTGAGAAGTTTTTGGTTATTAATTCAATAAACCCAGGAGATGGCTTTGAGAACTAAACATTGTGACCTTACTGTTGTACCCCTGGAGTCAGACACTACCTTTTTTTTTTTTTACCTTTATTTAACCAGGCAACAAATTCTTATTTACAACCTGAAGTGCAGTCAGTTATTTTACACATTTTATCAAAAGGTCTGATCACATTAAATTGGGCAAAAAAAATAGTAAAAAAAAAACAGTATGGCCTAAAGCAGTAAAAAAAAAAAAAAAAAAAGGATCAACAAGCCAAATGAGAAAGTACCACATTGTTTAAAAAAATATGTTTATTTGCGCTCTTGTCAACAGCCCTGAAATGATACATAGATTTAAAACATTGGCTATTTAAATACACAGATTACTTTATCAAATCCAGATGCACCACTAAATCACTTTCTTCAATATTTCTCCACAGACTTGGAGAGACAGTCAGTAAAAAAAAAATTTAAAAAAAAATAAAATAAAATAAAATAAAAATAAAATAAAATACTGCACCAGGACAAACACCACTGCAGAAACCCCCATCAACGCTTGGCTTACAGAATGCTCAACTCAGCCTGTGAACAAATCAAAACAAGGTACATTAAAACCACTGCAGAAAGACCTCATTTTAGCAGCACAATTCATTTAGATCCTTACACTTTATTCTGGCAGAGCTGACCCTTCCTTTTCCCCCCCATCAGATCAGAGTGAATTCAGCCTCCAGATGTGAACAGATTCCTCAACCAGCTGGACTCAAAACTGGAGAATTGCCATAATCCACCAGTTTCATTTCTGCAGGAGAAACAAAAAGGATCAACATACAAGTTTCAATTTAAGGTAAACCACCAGTTCATTTAAAAAATGCTTTAAAGCACAATTATGAAAGGGTGGTATAATGCAATTACCGTTTATTCACAAACTGGTCAAACCAGACTAGGTGCTTTAGACTAAGTTGTTAGCTAGTTTAACACCCCAAAACTAAAGCCGTTCAAAGAACCATGTGTAGGGACAAAGCACAGGCAAAACACTGAGATGAAGAGGGAGGGGGATTTGATATGATGTAAAGTAAATAACTGAAACCACAAACCTTGTACAACAATGCTGATCTCCTTTGCATTTGGTGTCAATAATATCTGGAACTAATGCATCAAGTAAACAGGAACTCTAAGCCCCACACTCCGGTATGGCCTTAAACTGAAAATTGCCTAAAATATTGGATTAAGACATAACTACAGACGAGTAGAAGCACAGCTTCACACAACACACAGAATATGCTAATTACCACCTTATTTATTCACATAAGACAAGTACTGTAATGGTTTATAAATTCAATCTTTGCATGCACGCTCGTTCAAGTAACATATACCTACATAAAAAGCTCAGTCATTCCAGGTGAATCCTGTGATGTCTTGTGTAAAGTATTTCTACAAACCTGAAACCTGGTGCGAATATCCTATGGCCTTTCAGCTGGTTTCTACAGCTCTGGCGTACCTCTGGAGAATCAGATGATCGTAGTAGGCTCAGCTAAGGTATAGATCCGCCTTATTTGCTCACTAAAAGTACTGGAACAAAGCTCTAGACATATTTTACAGTAAGTAATACAACACCTCAAGTGTTGAGGAAATTACATTTCCCACTACTGGTCTGGATGTAAAGAAACCACGACCAAAGTAGTGTCACTATTATTAAAGCCTTAAACTGATTTTGTCTAAATTCACCCCCAAATAAGGCTCAGCTAGTCAGAAAATAACGGCTAGTAGGAACTTTTATTAATAGAAATACATACAGTGTGCTTTATAACTGAAAACAATTTAATAGGGCAATACCTTTTTGTAATACAGTTAAACAGGATAAGCAGAAATGTAGTCTTATTGGTTATTTCAACTGAATTAAGTAAACTGCACCAAAAACCAAACCTATGAAACAAAGTAACTGTTAACAGCAAGGACAATGGTGTAGAATAACTAGTTCAACAGTGTGAACTGGAAGTTAAGCGTCAGTCACTACAGTGTGTGCGATGAGCGGCGAGAGGACGCGTGACCCGGTCCTTCCAGAAGGGGGCGCTGCGTCAGTCGTGCTACAGCGATAAGACGCACCCAGTCCTATTGACCAACAATGCGGCCTAAGCAAAATAGGGACCAGGAATAAAGTTCACGAGAAAAATGTCCCAATGTCAACACTTCACAGCCGTAAAGTTAAAAAAAAAAAAGACAATATACAATACATATGCTAAAATAGAAAAACATGCCTATATTAAACAAGCAAGTATACTAGTCTTAACTTAATTCAAAAGACATGAGGTTTGTAAAAAAAAATTATAATAAAAATAAACGACATATAGCCTGCCCAGTGGGAAGTCATAAAACGGTCGAGTCCTAGTTCGAAAATTTATTATTTTTATTTTATAAGGGGAGACCTTGAAGAATATTCATGTAGGGCTTCGGCATGACCTTGATAGCTGGGAATAACAGTAAACGCCTAGGTTGTTAACCAGATCGGACTAGGCTGGGGCTTAGTTTCTTGTACGAGAACGAGTCCTGGGGTGAGGAGGGCTTTACTATGGCCTCTGTAACCCGCTCGCTTAATACGAGCTTCCTCCGTAACCCCCCCTGCCTCCATAACCGCCTCCACCGCCACCTCGGGTGTAAGGAGCGCTGCTTCTGCCCATGTAATTACCTTTCATGGGCCCGTAGCCGGAGGCCTGCTGGCCGTAGCCGCTGCCAAAGTCATTGTAGCCGTTGCCTCCACCGTAGCCGCCCATTTGATCTCCGTAGCCGCCGCCATAGCCGCCACCGTAACCACCTCCGTACCCTCCGCCGTAGCCGCCGTCGTTTCCGCCACCGTAGCCGCCGCCATAATTGCTGCCGTAGCCGCCGCCCCTTCCCCCACCGAAGCCGTTCTGGGGCCTCGCCATGCCGCGGCCTCCTCGTCCTCCGCGCACTGCGCCGCCTCGGCTCGCCGCGGTCTGCATCTCCTGCTTGGTCAGGGCCTTCTTCACCTCCACCTTGTGGCCGTTAATGTGGTGGAACTTGAGCACCACGGCCTTATCGGCCGAGTCGTTGTCTTCGAAGTAGACGAAGCCGAAGCCGCGCTTCTTGCCCGTCTCTTTGTCTGTGATCACTTCGGCCTTCTCGACGGCGCCGAACTGCGAAAAGCAGTCGATCAGGTGCTGGTCCTCGATGTCGTCCTTCAGGCCGCCCACGAAGATCTTTTTCACCTTGGCCAGCGCCTCGGGCTTCCCGGCGTCCTCCCGCGCCACCGCCCGCTTCAGCTCCACGTTGTTCCCGTCGAGCACGTGAGGCCGCGCCGCCATGGCCGCGTCCGCTTCCTCCGGCGTGGAGTAGGTGACGAAGCCGAAGCAGCGCGAACGCTTCAGCTGCTGGTTCTGCACCACCACGCAGTCGGTCAGTGTCCCGAATTGCTCGAAATGCTTCCGCAGGCCCTCGTCCGTGGTCTGGACGTTGAGCCCGCCGACGAAGAGCTTGCAGAGCTGGTTCTCCATTTTCTGTCGCGGTTCTGTTTGCGGCGCGAAGGCGGCTGTAAAATGGCGCCGGCGCGAGCCGAATAAATGTCGGCGCCCCGGTGGGCGGGGCGAGAGCTCCCAGTGACGTCATCGACACCTTCTACACCCCCCCAAACCGTTTGAATTCGAACTGGAGCATGCGCACTGTGACACGCTATCGTTTAGGCGAAATAAAGTATTAAGAAATTAGTAAATTAATTACTTGATCCATCAAGAAATAGCCATCATCCAAATTTTTTTTTATTAGTTAATGGATGTAATGCGATATATGTTTGTATTTATATTTATGCATTTGTTGGTTTATTTATTCGCCGAGACGTGGCATATTTTACTATCGTTTTAACTCATTTATTTATTAAAATCCTGTGGCAGCCGGGTAGTAATTATTTCCTGCAGCAGACCATCTGGACCATGTCCTCATTGTTTCATCACGCGTAGGATCCTCATTGTCTTTGACGTGAACGCAGATATAGCTTAGATAAATGTACTGTTATTTTCACCCACGTGGATGCAACATACACGGCCCTCCACTACTAATTCGGTAGCAAATGTTATAATATGTATATTATAATAAGATTTTAGACTAGTTAGTAACAACCGTTTTAACAATTGATGCTGTTCATTCCTTATGGAAGCTGTGCGTCCAAAATGGAGTCGTGCTCCCTACCCCCTTACACGAAACCGCAAAATAATACATTTACAACGAGTTTCTCGAACCTGTTTTATGATTTATAATGCAAATCTACTTTATAGCTGCAAGACATGTGTTAAGCTAAATACTGATAGAGTCTGGAATTCTTCCAAACTTGTCCAAAAGCAAAACTACTTCACCAGAATAGAACACTACGGAGGGAGAAGCGTGCGCTTTTGGACGCGCAGTGGCGCGCAGAAGATGGCGGACGTGTGCGCGCGTCTGAGAATGAATGAACACATACACGAACGACGGAGTGAATTGATATTACATAACTTTATATTTAGTAATATATATACCAGGCGATAAAATAAAAATTATACGTGTCCCAATAATATTTTTATCCGTTTTATAATTCCTCGATTATCTAAGCTTTATTATACAGTAGATACTTTATTCATGAAATCTTCATTGTTGTGCTTTTATTATTACTATATAACACCTTAACTCGGGGAAATTGTAGCCTTACTTAATAACTAGCTGAAAAATCTTTATTATTTGTTGGTAGTTTATGTCTTATTTGCATTGTAGTTTGTTTTCTTATAAACCCATTAAGATATGACGTAAACTCCACAGTCCTGTAAAAAAAGGGAGGGGGGTTGGGGAATCTAGATGAAGAGTATATGTTAAAATTGATCCTTTATTTACAAAAATAATGAATTAATTTGTTGATAATTAAGTAAAAGAACAAAAACAAAGTCGAGCCTCATATCTAATGATTCATAATGACTAGATATTTGATTTGATTTGTTATAAAATCGAGCTGAATGTGTTGTTTCAGGATTATAGTACATTTGCACGTTTCGGTTCCAGCGCTGGGTGTTTGATGGTAATTCACACGAAGGACGCGGAGTGTATTATTTGAGGTTGGTTGTGGCACAAAGGACTGAGACACGATCACAGCAGGGGGGTTCGTGATGGTGGGGGTTAAGTGCCGCATTTCCATGTTTAAAGACGAAGCTGCAGCCGGCGATAGAAAGCGCGATAGAAAAGAAAGGATTCAGTGGGGGTGCGAACATCTGGCACTTCGCGCATGCGCAGTGTCCAAACTACGGCCATTACAGAAAAATGGCGGCTGCCGTTGAAAATGTTGTTAAAGTGTGAGTAGATTTCCATTTTTGTGTTTTTTTACACGGTGCAGCGATCGGAGAGCCGTTATCACGTTCGAATCGGAGCGATCGTGTGTGTGATCGGGTCGGGTGTGGATAAGAGAGAAAGCCGTTAACTAATCGGATTAAGCGGCGCTTCTGCTGAACGCTGCATCCATTCATTGTTTTCATAGCAAACTGACGCAGAGCATCGCGCGTGGACATCTCCATCCTGCCGTTTTCACTACATTAACCTCACATCAGAAAACATTCGACCCGATAAATCGTGTTTACAAGCTGATTGTGGGTGTTTTTATAGGTTTTTACACATGTGCAGCAGGAACTGCTCTTTAGATCCGCGTTCATTCCTCCGACAGGGGTCGAGTTGACTATAAAGCAATGCTGCAGTTCATAGGTTTTAGTTTCTTTTTGCTTCCTTTATTTTATTTATTAAGCTATATATCAGTTTTTTTTTAGTATTTGTTAACACTGCTTTACGTCTAAAGGCTACAAATGTAATTGCTGCATTTTATATGTTAGTAATTTTCACCAGAAAACTAAGTTTGTTGGTTAATGACAACCATAAATCTATTTTTATACTGGCAGCATTCACAAAAAACAACAACAAAATGTTATTGGTGAAGGTAGCATAACCTTAATAATAATAAAATAATTATAATGTCCTGTAAATATTATTGTAAATGTATTTGTGTTTGTGTTATGTCTTACAAAGAGCAAAGTGTCAGCATTTAAATACATACTGAAGGTGCACTATATGGACATAAGTATTATCTGCACGATAAATCTTGAACTGAAAGAGCTACACTTATTTTAGGAAGGCTGGGGGCATACAGTTATTCAGAATGCATGGCTAGGTCCATGATGCACTATATTTCATACATATTGGGCATTATATTATGAACATAATTAGGGTCTCAAAAATGCCAATAAACACAATCCTTGGTGGAAACCATGTCATAAAGAATGTTTTAGGGAAGTATTATAGGAACAAGGGCGGCACGGTGGCTTAGTGGTTAGCACGTTCGCCTCTCAGCGCTAGGGATTCCCGGTTCGAATCCCCATCTGGGTGGAGTTTCCATGTTCTCCCCATGTCTGCGTGGGTTTCCTCTGGGCTCTCTGGTTTCCTCCCACAGTCCAAAAACATTGATCAAGTCAATTGAATTCTCAAAATTGCCCCATATAGAGTGTGTCTGTGTGAGTGAGTGTGTGCCCAGCGATGGATTGGCGCCCTGTCCTGGGTTTATCTGCCCAGCGCCCGACACGTCCCCTGGATGGGCATGGGGAACCCCACCACGACCCTAATAGAGGATAAAGCGGGAGATAATGAATGAATGAATTATAGGAACAAGTGGCAAAATCTGTGCACCGCTATAAGTATAGTTACCTTTTAGATGCCAATAAGAAATTACAAATTCTCTGCATGTTTTTTGCGAGTGTATGTGTTCTAGATGCAGTTACTATGAATTTTACCAGAAGGTTATTTTTTTAAAATGTTTTTAGTATGGGGGAGCAGTACTACAAAGATGCCATGGAGCAGTGCCACAGCTATAATGCCCGGCTGTGTGCAGAACGGAGCATCCTCATGCCTTTTCTTGACTCTCAGACTGGAGTAGCTCAGAGCAACTGCTACATCTGGATGGAGAAGAGACACCGGAGCGCAGGTTTGAGTGGAAGTCTGATTGTTTATTTCTCACTGTCCCTATTGCAGTAGCTTAACTATTAACTATTCTTCCATGTTTTCTGTGCAAATTGTGTGTATGATCAGGTGTTGGACCAGGGCAATTGTACACATACCCTGCCCGCCGATGGAGAAAGAAGAGAAGGGCACACCCACCTGAAGACCCTGCCCTGGTATTCCCCCCACTTAAAGCAGGTAATTCATTTTGTATGTTTTAGGATTTAGAATAAAAATGTGTCAGTTCTCCTCTTCACAGCCTCTACTATGTCTAATCACAGCTGACCTAGACATGAGCTTGAAGAAGGATGGATTACCGTTGGATGGCAGTAGTCTTGAGGCTTTGCTAAAAGGAGAACCGCTAGAGAAGAGAACTGCTCCAGAACTTCGGGGCCCTGAGGAAGACCCATGTCTGGCAGATGTCACAAGTGCAGCTGGAGCCAGCAGTCACAGTGGAGCCACACGGATCAGAAAGGTGAAAAAACCTGAGGTTTTTCAAATCACCGATACATTTTCATATTTCTTAAAACTATTGGAGACCAGGCTTTATTTGTTGTGTTTGGTCCACAGAATCTAGAAGTAGTTATAGGCTGAGATATTTAGGTAGTTAGTTTCTAAATTTTAAGTAATATCTTTTTAACATGAAGATTTATTCGTTTTCTCAGCGCATCTTAGAACCAGAAGATTATTTGGATGATCTGGATGATGAAGATTTTGAAGAGGAGACCCCCAAAAGACGGAAAGGAAAGTCTAAGGTATTGTTGTGAGACAGCAGTCAGACTGGAGTCACTGTGTTGGGGCAGAATTTTACTCATATTTGAATTCTCAGGGTCGTGGAGTGGGGAATGGTAAAAAGAAAACCGAAGCTGCAGCGGCCGCACTGGAGGAAAGGGATAAACCATATGCCTGTGACAGTAAGTCTGATACTGTGTGTGTGTGTGAGTGTGATTAGGCTTTCATCCATCATAACTTAAAAACATTGTCTTTTCAGTCTGTGGTAAGCGCTACAAAAATCGACCAGGCCTGAGTTACCATTACACTCACTGTCATCTTGCTGATGAGGAAGGAGAAGAAAAGGAGGAAATTGAGATCCCACCTCCCACTCCACAAGAGGAGCCGAAAAGTAGGTTTACACAATTAAAAATAAAGAACTAACTGCAACACAAATGTTTTTTGAGTAGAATCACGTAATTGATTATAATGCGTGCTATGTCTTCAGTATAATCTGAACCACATTTTGTTCACAGCTAATAAAAAGGGACCCAATGGTTTGGCTCAACCGAATGATTACTGTGATTTCTGCCTGGGCGACTCGAACATGAACCAAAAGACTGGACAGTCTGAGGAGCTGGTGTCCTGCTCTGACTGTGGACGTTCAGGTTTGGATTTATTTTTTGTCACGCTTCATGGAACCAGCCTTGCGAGCTAAAGGTCTTCTATTCGATATTCGGTCTCACAAAGTACTATGACTGAAGTGGGCAAGGCACCTAACTCCAATTGCTTCCTGAATGTCGTGTACAGGGCCTACTACATTCATCCTGCAACGTTACACACCCTGGTGGATTTTTATTCATTCATTCATTATCTCCCGCTTTATCCTCTATTAGGGTCGCGGTGGGGTTCCCCATGCCCATCCAGGGGAGAAAGTCTCGGGCGGCACGGTGGCTTAGTGGTTTAGCACGTTCGCCTCTCAGCACTAGGGATTCCCGGTTCGAATTCCCATCTGGGTGGAGTTTCCATGTTCTCCCCGTGTCTGTGTGGGTTTCCTCCGGGTTCTTCATTTTCCTCCCACAGTCCAAAAACATGGATCAAGTCAATTGAGTTCTCCAAATTGCCCCATGTAGAGTGTGTTTGTGTGAGTGAGTGTGTGCCCAGTGATAGATTGGCGCCCTGTCCTGGGTCTATCTGCCCAGCGCCTGAAACGTTCTCCCCTGGATGAGCATGGGGAACCCCCCTGCGACCCTAACAGAAGATAAAGCAGAAGATAATATATGAATGAAAGAAACCAAATTATAAACTGTTGGTATAAGAAACGCAGAGCTGTGAAAATGTTTCAATATATAAATTGAATCCTACATATTTTGATAATAAATCGTGTTAGAAATTGTTTTGGTGGCTAGATTCTGTTGCAGTATGAATCCATGTGGTGGCGCTGTTCACCGCATGAAAAATAACTGCCTCAGCAGAGCGACAACATACTCTACCAGTCAAAAGTTAGGACACGCCCTTTTTTTCCCTATCATTTCCTCCAGTTATCACAAAATGGACTTTAGTTTTGAAATTAAAGACTGTAGTCTGTTTTCTTTGTTTTTTTAGTCCCCTGTTGGTCAGAACCATCACAGAACAGTTATAATTTGGGTGGTGGATTGTTTATTGTCAGTTTTGCAGTGACACATAGTCCATTACAGTAAACGAAACAAACTATTGTAATTGCACAATCTGTCATTAAATTATTAGTATTAGCAAACATAACCAGTATTTAATATTAATTACATTTATAATTGTTTGTAGTCTGATAATAAATTGTTTGATGTCCTTCTCCCTCAGGTCATCCCTCCTGCCTGCAGTTCACAGCTGTGATGATGGCAGCAGTTAAAACTTATCGCTGGCAGTGCATCGAATGCAAATGTTGCAACGTCTGTGGCACTTCTGAGAACGATGTGAGCTCAGTAATCCGTTCAGTGTCCTGTCTCACACCTTCGTGTCCTAAATGCATTTGTAAACACGGAGCAACAGTGCCATTTACACAGATTAATGTGTCTCTATTGAACTGTATCCTGTGCTAATCTAGGACCAGCTGCTGTTCTGTGATGACTGTGACAGAGGATATCATATGTACTGCCTCACCCCTCCCATGTCAGACCCTCCAGAAGGTAAGTGGTGAACCCAATGATGTGTTCGTTCATTCATTATGTTCCGCTTTATCCTCTATTAGGGTCGTGGTGGGGTTCCCCCTGCCCATCCAGGGGAGAACGTCTCGGGCGCTGGGCAGATACACCCAGGACAGGACGCCAATCTTTCCCTGGGCACACACTCACTCACACAGACACACTCTATATGGGGCAATTTGAATCAATTGACTTGATCCATGTTTTTGGACTGTGGGAGGAAACCGGAGAACCCGGAGGAAACCCACACGGACCCGGGGAGAACATGGAAACTCCACCAGATGGGGATTCGAACCGGGAATCCCTAGTGCTGAGAGGCGAACGTGCTGACCACTAAGCCACCGTGCCGCCCAATGATGTGATGCTTGTGAAATGTTTAACTGAAGATCATTAGAAACATTATGACATCACACAATAGAGCTGTTAAAAATCATACTTGAGGTTAATAAATGCTTTTTTAATATGTGTGTTTAATGCTTTACAGGAAGCTGGAGTTGTCGCTTGTGTTTGGATCTTCTGAAGGACAAGGCTTCTATTTACCAAAGCCAGAATCCTTCAGTGGAGTAATCACGTCAACAGGACTGTTCATGATCACCGCTCGATCATACATTTCCATCAGCTAGCTCACGCACACTTAGAAAAAGCCTTTTTTACACTACATGATCTAGAACCTCCTGTCCTCACAGCACCTTTATCAGCCTGCCATGAGGAGATTGGTGTTTTATTTCCTGAGGGGAAAGGAGACTTTGATTCACAATTCTCAGTGACCTTCATTTCACACCAGTGTTACAGTGTTTTTTGCCTGACACCTTTTCACATATCTGAAGTGTTTAAAGTGGCTCCAGCACACTAACGAGAGATGAGATGGAATTTCTCACTAATTGTTTTTATGTTGTATCTGTTACCAGTTTTTTTTTTTCCTTTTTTTTGCTTATGGTGCATGAAAAAAAAAACACATGGCCTTATTCTTAAAAGAATATGATGGATTTTAATATCGATATCTATATTTGAAGTAAACCTTAGTTGCTGTTGAACGTATTTTTGTCCGCGCTGGAACTGATGGTGCCATTGTCCAAATACTTATACTATTTACTTTATTCCTTTTAAGTATTTGAGAAGTTGTGCTGTATTGTGTCATGGTATTTGATAATGTGTGACACTGTCTCTTTTTGTATTGACTTTCCTCAATAAACATTAATAAACACAATACATGTTTTATGTATATAAACATTTTAATTGCAGTAAAACCTTTGTTCTATAGGACTGGTTAGTGTTTTTCCCGATCTGGGTGGACTTTCCATGTTCTTTCCGTGTCTGTGGCTTTCCTCCCACAGTCCAAAAACCTGCTGTGGCAGGAGCACTGCAGTGCCAGTAAGGAAAGGTGGAGCCATTGGCAATGGACTTGATTCATTTATTCATTATCTCTCGCTTTATCCTCTATTAGGGTCGCGGTGGGGTTCCTCATGCCCATCCAGGGGAGAACGTTTCGGGCGCTGGGCAGATAGACCCAGGACAGGGCGCCAATCCATCGCTGGGCACACACTCACTCACACAGACACACTCTAAATGAGGCAATTTGGGAAACTTAATTGACTTGATCCATGTTTTTGGGCTGTGGGAGGAAACCGGAAAACCCAGAGGAAACCCACGCAGACACGGGGAGAACATGGAAACGCCACTCAGATGGGGATTCGAACCGGGAATCCCTAGTGCTGAGTGCCGAACGTACTAACCACTAAGCCACCGTGCCGCCCGGCAATGGACTTTAATTAGAGACATAATTAACACACCTGATGCAGCTTTGCCTGATGAACATATGTGTTAATAAGCTGCAACATCACATGCCGTGTGGAGAGATGGACCATCAGCGAATCCAGCAGCCCACATGTTTTTAATGGGATTTTAAATATAATTAAGTTCATTCCTGAGTTTGAAATAATTTGTATTCATCCCCTTACACACGGATTCTAGGTAAAAAAAAATTAATTGTCCCTATGTAGTGTGTTTGAGTGTGTGTGTGTGTATGAGTGTGAGTGTGTGTGTGTGTGAGTGTGTGGGCACCTAATGATAGATTGGTGCCTGAAATGTTCTCCCATGAATGGGTATGGGGAACACCCCCCCCCTCCTGTAACCCTACTCTCAAGTGTAGGATAAAGCAGAAGATAATGAGATTAATTATAAACTACAAGGACAAACGTATTGAAAGCCATCTCAACTCTGATGTTTCACTGAGTCTAGTTGCCATGTGTGTATACAATCAAGCACAAGGCCTTACAAGACATTTTTTACAGTACAACTTAGTTTTTGAGGATCACTTAAGGAATCACTGAGTCATTAAGTTTAAAAGTTACTGCAGAAGAAAGTGAACCTATCCATCCCTTATCTTCCGCTTTATCCTCTATTAGGGTTGCGGTGGGGTTCCCCATGCCCATCCAGGGAAGAACGTCTCGGGCGCTGGGCAGATAGACCCAGAGCAGGACGCCAATCTTTCGCTGGGCACACACTCACTCGCACAGACACACTCTATATGGGGCAATTTGGATCAATTGACTTGATCCATGTTTTTGGACTGTGGGAGGAAACCGGAGAACCCGGAGGAAACCCACGTGGACACGGGGAGAACATGGAAACTCCACCCAGATGGGGATTCAAACCGGGAATCCCTAACGCTGAGAGGAGAACATGCTAACCACTAAGCCACCGTGCCGTCCAGAAAGTGAACCATGTGTCTAATTCTTATAAAACTATAATTTGGACAGTTCACTGTAGCTTTATTTTTGTCACAAGGTAAAATAAAACAATGAACTTATACCTTCAAATCCAAAGTAAAACACATCACTGTTATTACAAGAACATCTTTGTGTGGAGACACAGTACGGTTTGTTGTTGTTTCAAGTAGCGTTTAACGATTTGACACTTCAACCCCAAAGTCAGCTGTAAAAGCCCAGGAGAAAAGTCTTTGAACGAGACCACACAGAAGTCTGTTGTACAAAAATACAAAGTGAATGCACCACTGGTAAAAACAATTATTCATTCATTATCTCCCGCTTCATCCTCTATTAGGTTCGCAGTGGGGTTCCCCATGCCCATCCAGGGGAGAATGTCTCGTGCGCTGGGCAGATACACCCAGGACAGGGCGCCAATCTATCTCTGGGCACACACTCACTCACACAAACACACACTATATGGGGCAATTTGGAGAATTCAATTGACTTGATCCATGTTTTTGGACTGTGGGAGGAAACCGGAGAAACACACGCAGACACGGGGAGAACATGGAAACTCCACCCAGATTCCAACCGGGAATCCCTAGCGCTGAGAGGAGAACATGCTAAACCACTAAGCCACCGTGCCGCCCGGTAAAAACATACTACTACTAATACAATGGTGTTTTGACACACAAATGTTTTTGCTCTCAGCGTGTCCTGCTTCTCTTCTTCCAATTGCAAAGTAGCAGGTCCTTGAAGGTGACCCGAAACTGCTTGTTGCAGAGAGCATAGCAGACCGGATTGATTGTGCTGTTGACGTAGCAAAGCCAGTAGCCCAACTGCCAGAGCCACTCAGGGACGCAGTCCTCACAGAATGTAGAAACAAGCACCATGATATTGTAAGGTGTCCATGTCACAATGAAGGCCAGTAAGATGGCGCAAAGAGTCCGTGCTGCCTTCTTTTGTCTTATTAGTGACCAGCTCCGTGGTTTGCTAATTTGTTGCTCTGTCACTTGTGGGAGGGATGGGTTTCCCAGATCTGAGCTGAGACACTGTCCGAGCGACTGCTGGCTGTCTGACCGACTGACTGACCCATTGACATCGAAATCAAAGTCAGAATCGTTTAGTGAATCCAACCTCTTCTTTACTTGTGCAAGAGGAATATTCACAGCATTTTTCTGCTTGTCCTCGGTGCTGTAAACGTCACAGCTGTGCAGCTGCTGTAGTCTGTTTGTTGGTGTTGATGAAGGAGAGAAGTATCTGACCTTCCTCTTCTTCCATGCGGTCATGCAGTGATTGATAGATGGACACAAGCTTCTAATTGACCTTTCCTCTTGCTTTGATCTGCTGATGGTCTGATTGGTTTTTTCAACCTCACTCACACAGCTGCTGCTGGACTGGGACTGTTATGGGAAAAGATCATTAAAAAGCTAAAGTAAACGTTGTTAAAAGAACTTTTGTTCAAACGGTTATCCTGTGCATGAAACGGCTAGTAATTTAATTAGAGATCTTTGATGAGAATGTGTTTATCTGCCTTATGAGGGATTTCATTCATTATCTTCCGCTTTATCCTCTATTAGGGTCACGGGGGGGGGGGGGGGGGGGGGGGGGGGGGTGAGGTTCCCGATGCCTATCCAGGGTAGAACATTTCGGGCGCCAATCTATCGCTGGGCACACACTTGCACACACACAAACACACTCTATTTAGGGCAATTGACTTGATCCATGTTTTTAGACTGTGGGAGGAAACTGGAGAACCCGGAGGAAACCCACGGGGGGGAACATGGAAACTCCACCCAGATGGGAATTCATACCGGGAATAACTAACGCTGAGAGGCGAATGTGCTGACCACTAAGCCACTGTGCCGCCGTATGAGGGATTTGCCCTAGACTTTTTGTCTAATGGGTTCAGGGTCAGAAAACACTGTTACCATATTCATTCATTCATTATCTCCCGCTTATCCTCTATTAGGGTCACGGTGGGGTTCCCCATGCCCATCCAGGGGAGAACGTCTCGGGCGCTGGGCAGATATATCCAGGACAGGGCGCCAATCCATCGCTGGGCACACACTCACTCACACAGACACACTCTATATGGGGCAATTTTGAGAATTCAATTAACTTTATCCATGTTTTTGGACTGTGGGAGGAAACCGGAGAACCCGGAGGAAACCCACGCAGACACGGGGAGAACATGGAAACTCCACCCAGATGGGGATTCGAACCGGGAATCCCTAGCGCTGAGAGGCGAACGTGCTGACCACTAAGCCACCTGTTACCGTATTCCAAATTATTAAAACGATTATTATTCCAACACCTCAAGCATTCATTGGTTTATACAGTAACTGCCGAAGTTATAATTTAATGTAGTGACAATAAACTAAACCGAACTCACCTGAGATGACTTGTTCCAATCCGAACCGTGAGATGCAATTAAGCCAGCCAGCTGCTTTGAGCGTCTTTCAGTCTCCTGATAAACCCGCCAGTATAAAAATACCATCACACTGACTGGCAAATAAAAAGCTGCGATAGCTGTTCCAAATGTGATCACAGGTTCCGAAAGGAACTGAACAGAACACTGGTTATCGGGCACCGTCCTCTTCCCTACGATGTTCTGCCAGAACAAGATAGCTGGTGCCCACAGCAAGAAAGAAACACCCCACGCCAGGGCAATTACCAGAGCTGCTCGCCTGGTTGTGCGACTGACCCGGTAGGTCAGCGGCCTGGTGATTGACAGATAGCGGTCAAAGCTGATGACTAGCAAATTCATAACGGATGCATTGCTGGCCACGTAATCCACAACCAGCCAAATATCACAGGCCAGATTCCCCAGTGTCCAGTCACCAATGATGACGTAGGTGGCGTACAGGTTCATGGAGACAGTCCCCAAAATGAGGTCAGCCACAGCCAGACTCAACAGGAAGTAGTTACTGACCGTCCTGAGGCGTGGGTTGACGTGAAATGCAACCATGACCAGGATGTTGCCTATGATGGTGACGAGTGAAAGGGGAAGCGTGATTAGAGTGATCATGGCCATCCTCCATGTATTTACAGGACCCCCAGCATGTGGTGATGTTACATTGGCTGACCATGGTGACATGGAGGGGGCAGTGGTGTCATTCGCCATGAGGTTTTTTGGGAGGATTCTCTTCAATCACTCGGCTTGGACTTCGCAGGTATTCCCGTGAACTGTAAATCCTGATATTTGTACTGAATCATACCGTTACCTATAAGAACAAACACATCTCTTTAATCAGTTATAAACTATGCTCAATGCATACATTGTATAAATAATATTTTCAGATAAATAATACTATTTTGGCGGCACGGTGGCTTAGTGGTCAGCACGTTCTCCTCTCAGTGCTAGGGATTCCTGATTCGAATCCCAATCTGGGTGAAGTTTCCATGTTCTCCCCGTGTCTGCGTGGGTTTCCTCCGGGTTTTCCGGTTTCCTCCCACAGTCCAAAAAGATGGATAAAGTCAATTGAATTTTTAAAATTGCCCCATATAGAGTGTGTCTGTGTGAGTTGGCGCCCTGTCCTGGGTGTATCTGCCCAGCGCCCGAGACGTTCTCCCTGGATGGGCATGGGGAACCCCACCGCGACCCTAATAGAGGATAAAGCGGGAGATAATGAATGAATGAATGAATGAATGAATGAATGAATGAATGAATAATACTATTTTGATTTGATGTTTCATCTGAAGAAAATACAGCAGTAGAAAAAAGCAAGGTGAAATGGACACTGAAATCACTGCCTGAAATTCTTATCTAATCTCTTAATGGTGTACTTTATGATTAAATGTTTCTAGACATGAATGGAATGTACATTTATGATACAGTCCAGCTCTGCAGGTTGCATGCTTTAAGACTTTTCTATATTTTATTATTACGACAAGACAAAGAGATCTAAACAACTTCCTTCTGCTTTGAAGTATACATGCAGATATAGATGTAAACATATAACTTTACTGTAAATGTGCAAAATAAAAAAAAAATCTTGCATTCTGCAGATCAAAAATTAAATAAAGGTTCAACTGTTCAACGTTTAAATTGCATTTAGAAATGTTTTCAAATTAAATATAATTAATTTCCATTTCTTTATTCACTAAATCAATTAAAACAATATTTTAACTTATGCAATTTTGTTTTTTTTTTACATTTGTATATATATCACCGAAATCCCATGACAGCATTCTTCATGACTTTTCTAGTTAAATTCTACCTGCTGATGCTTACATAATATTCTCATGAATTATTTACATTGGCTCTGTTGTTATTGTTAGATAGCACTCAGGATGATCGAGTCAACATTCAGCTTTTTGAAATCAATCTACAGAATCAATCTACAAACAACACTTGCCTCTCACTCCACGGATGCAGATCCTTCTCCAGACTTCATGCATTAATCTTCTGAACAGGCCGGTCGTCATAAACACTCAGAGTTTAAAGGCACTGGGACCCTTGCTCCACCCAAAAAGCAAACTACAGAGTTCAAATAAAGGAAAAATAACAGGGAAAACAAATAAGTTTCGTGTGAACCGTCTGATCTTACTGCTTTTCATCTTTGATAAAATTTCCATGCTGGATTGACAACTTTAATATTTGTACTACCCCCCCCCCACCACACACACAAACACATTCAATTTTGTAAAATGTGCAGTGAGTTCAGCATCTTTAACATCAGAATCATTAGAATGTATTCATCATTTTGAAATAAAAGCAAAAACATTCCTTTTTTAAATTAATGAAAAAAAATAAAATAAATGTTACATAAGCCTACAACTAGGTCTGTCTAATAAATAAATATATATCAACTTCTTTGAACATATAGATATTTGCTGTTATTACAAAAGTCTACAATACTAACACATTTATTATTCCATAGCTAATATTTTATCTGAACTTTAAAAATGTTAATTACTTAAAAAAAAAAAAATAATATTAAATTTCCTGCAAATATAAATAAACATTTTTATTTATTCATCCATCCATTATCTTCCGCTTTATCCTATATTAGGGTCGCAGGGGGTTCCCCATGCCCATCCAGGGGAGAACGTTTCGGGCGCTGGGCAGATAGACCCAGGACAGGGTGCCAATCTATCGCTGGGCACACACTCACTCACACACACACACACACTCTATATGGGGCAATTTGGAAAACTCAATTGACTTGATCCATGTTTTTGGACTGTGGGAGGAAACCGGAGAACCCGGAGGAAACCCACACGGACATGGGGAGAACATGGAAACTCCACCCAGATGGGGATTCGAACCGGGAATCCCTAGCGCTGAGAGGCGAACGTGCTGACCACTAAGCCACCGTGCCGCTTTTACATATTTTAATTTTAATTTTAATTTTAATTTTCTCTAAAAACGTTTTCAAACAATTTAGTTCCCTGACTATTTATTGAATTTATTTCAATTATATTCTTTATCAACAAACATTTACTACATGAACTACAGAATCAATAAGAACTTACTGTTCACTTCGCGCAGGTGTTGAGGTTTTTGAACCAGGAGCAGCAGGCTTGAGGTTAAAGAGCATCCTTTGATTCCAACAAATGTGAACCTTCCAACTTTACCTGAAGGTAAGTGAGGTGTAACGGCGGATGCCTGACGTCACTATGCAAACAAATACTGGTGTTAAGTGCTTAAAACAACAGTCTGGTTTTTAACTCGTACATTGATGATAAAAATCATGTTAAAGTAGTAGCTTTTCTGATTTCACTACATCTTCAGTAGCCTTCTCACAAAAGTAAGGACTGTCCTGATGACCTAAAATGTTTATATCACATGTCTACAGTAATTCAGCATATAGAAGCTCAAATATAATAGTAATCATATTACACCTCACAGTCAAAGGACCAAGTTGAAGAAAGATTGGATGACAAAAAGTAAAAAAGACCTAAAGAGTAAAGATTTAAAAATGTTGAAAAGTAAAGTGTTAATAAAAACCCAGTGACTAACTCCTCTCAGCTAATGTAACCCAGATGCAAAGGAATTCTTTTCTTATAACTTCATGCACCAAGTTGAAATCAATTTAACAAAATCTGCTTAATACTATGTGACTAATATTGTGTGAATTGTGTTATTTTCCATAATTATAATAATTCTAATTAGCATCGAGGCGGCACGGTGGCTTAGTGGTTAGCACGTTCGCCTCTCAGCGCTAGGGATTCCCGGTTCGAATCCCCATCTGGGTGGAGTTTCCATGTTCTCCCCGTGTCTGCGTGGGTTTCCTCCGGGTTCTCCGGTTTCCTCCCACAGTCCAAAAACATGGATCAAGTTAATTGAATTCTCAAAATTGCCCCGTTTAGAGTGTGTCTGTGTGAGTGAGTGTGTGCCCAGCTATGGATTGGCGCCCTGTCCTGGGTCTATCTGCCCAGCGCCCGAGATGTTTTCCCCTGGATGGGCATGGGGAACCCCACCGCGACCCTAATAGAGGATAAGCGGAAGATAATGAATGAATGAATAATTAGCATCGAGAGAATTCCACAGACAGGAAACACAACAATGCAGGTCTAGGAACAGGGTCCCGTACTGTGTGCTGTTGTTTAGGGGATACAGTGTGTGTGTGTGTGTGTGTGTGTGTGTGTGTGTGTGTGTGTGTGTGTGTGCCCCCCCCCCCCCCCCCCCCCCCCCCCCCCCCCCCCCCCCCCCCCCCCCCCCCCCCCCCCCCCCCCCCCCCCCCCCCCCCCCCCCCCCCCCCCCCCCCCCTTCTCATATGAATAGAAGAAATATGACCAAAAAATAAAACCCCTTGTGCTCTTTGGGCATGTAAATGTTTTCACAAGAGGTCCACCCATTGTGTGGGTGTAATATATATATATATATATATATATATATATATTCATTCATTCATTATCTCCCGCTTTATCCTCTATTAGGGTCGCGGTGGGGTTCCCCATGCCCATCCAGGGGAGAACATCTCGGGCGCTGGGCAGATACACCCAGGACAGGGCGCCAATCCATCGCTGGGCACACACTCACTCACACAGACACACTCTTAACGGGGCAATTTTTTGAGAATTCAATTAACTTGATCCATGTTTTTGGACTATGGGAGGAAAACGGAGAACCCGGAGGAAACCCACGCAGACACGGGGAGAACATGGAAACTCCACCCAGATGGGGATTCGAACCGGGAATCCCTAGCGCTGAGAGGCGAACGTGCTGACCACTAAACCACCGTGCCGCCATATATATATATATATATATATATATATATATATATATATATATATATATATATATATATATACTGTATATTCATACTCTGTCGAGTCTGTGATTTGCTCTAAATTGCCCTGAGCTGTTGGGATAATAAATTGGTGATGAAGTTAAGGACCCGGCTACAGATTCCTGAAGATGAATAACAATTGTTTGTCAGCCAGCCACACATTCTTAACTCATTGTTGCATCATCAATCACTTATTAATCTTAAATGAAAAATGTATTAAAATAAGAGGAGCTTTAGAACACATGTCCAAAATAAAAAACGAAGAGTAACGTGTGGCATCTTACATTGACATTAGCGTAAAAGAGCTACTGGATGCCCTCTGGTCTTTGTGGAATATTCTATGGGGTCTTATGTTCCAGAGCTGGTGCACTCCGAATGACTTAACTGATGATTGCCTAAACATGCTGCAATAATGGAACACGTCTGTGCAATGGAGAATTTTCTCAGGAGGGCATCCAGATGGGTCTGATATGGTGTTTTGATTGCATAGTGAGGCGTTTTAGGGGTCGTAACTGTGTAATGAGGTCTCCATATCACCTTCCCCCACTGTGACGCCCCCTGCCAACCTGACAGCCTGCGAACTCCAGAGGGGCTACATCCGGATATGCTTCTTTGTCTTTGTGTGTGTGCATGCTTATGTGTGTAAGTTTGTTTTTAAAGCATCTTTACCAACCAGCTGGCAAGGTCACCATTCACTTTTGATCTCACCCTCTGTCCCACTGTTTACTTTCAACATTTTGTGATTTTTATGTTCTTTATAGGGGCTTTTATAGGTGGCTTAGTGGTCAGCACGTTCGCCTCTCAGCGCTAGGGGTTCCCGGTTCGAATCCCCATCTGGGTGGAGTTTCCATGTTCTCCCCGTGTCCGCGTGGGTTTCCTCCGAGTTCTCCGGTTTCCTCCCACAGTCCAAAAACATGGATCAAGTTAATTGAATTCTCAAAAATTGCCCCATATAGAGTGTTTCTGTGTGAGTGAGTGTGTGCCCAGCGATGGATTGGCGCCCTGTCCTGAGTCTTTTTGCCCAGCGCCCTAGACGTTCTCCCCTGGATGGGCATGGGGAACCCCACCGCGACCCTAATAAAGGATAAGCGGGAGATAATGAATGAATGAATGAATGAATGAATGTTCTTTATAGCATCACCTGACACACTGCGGCTTTGCATACGTTTTCCTATCTCTGTATTTTTTTAACTTGGTGATCAGAATGATTTATAATGAGATTGGTCTGGGCAGGTTTGGCGCTCTGCTTACTGTTCTTTATAGCACAACTTCGTCGGCTTATGTAGCGTGCTAACCAAAAACTTACAGTAACATTTCGTCTAGTTGGCATTAGAGCTTGTAGAAACATGACAATGTTCCATCACTGAAAGCAAACCAGTGCATCGGTTTTGCTTTGGTTACTCTCAGTTGTTAAGGATTTTATTTTTATTACTGTAAGATGTATTAATGTGTAATTCTGCAAAAATGCATTCATTTGGAGCTCGCAATTACTGTCACCTAAATGGTTAAAGCATAAAGTATTCCTTTTTTTATACCTGCAATTTTCTAATTAACTAATTATGTGCAAACAGGGCATTCACAATGCAGTAAATCAAGTGGATTTGAGTAAACATTAAATCAGCCTTCAGAATAGAATGGAATACGTGACCTCAGAGGTTTGGACTATGACATGGTTGTTAGTGCCAGGCAGACTGGGCTGAGTATTTCTGTAACAGCTGCTATTAATTTTAATGCTCTCTGTTCTGCAGCTAGAAATGCCACATAGCATGGTTCTGGGTTTGCTTTTCAAGAAGGTTCTCTAGCTTGTTTTTTGTGGCGTTTGCATATTCTCCCTGTCCTCATAAGGGTTTCCGCTGGGAGTTACAGCAGCCAATTTACCTCGAATCGATGTTTTTGGATTATGGAACTAAACCGGAAAACCTGGAAGCCCACAAGGACACAGGGAAAAAGTGGAAACTTCACCCAGATTGGGATTCGAACCTGGATCCAGAGCTGAGAGGTGAAGCTGCTAACCACTAAGACACTGTCACCTGTCAGTCCAAAACATGTCAGAATAATTGAAGATACAGAATTAAAATTCATTCATTCATTTATTATTCTCAGCTTTATCCTATATTAGGGTCGCGGGGGGGTTCCCCATGCCCATCCAGGAAAGAATGTTTTGGGCGCTGGGCAGATACACCCAGGACAGGACACCAATCTATCGCTGGGCACACACTCACTCACAAAAACACACTCTATATGGGGCAATTTGGAGAACTCAATTGACTTGATCCATGTTTTTGGACTGTGGGAGGAAACCGGAGAACCCGGAGGAAACCCACGAGGACACTGGGAGAACATGGAAACTCCACCCAGATGGGGATTCGAACCGGGAATCCCTAGTGCTGAGAGGCGAACATGCTAACCACTAAGCCACCGTGCCGCAGAATTATAATTATAAAACCAAATTATAATCGTGTGTGTGTGTGTGTGTGGGGGGGGGTGTTTTGTTGTGGCCCAGCAATCGATTCACAGTTTGGCCTTAACCTTAACCCAATAAGTACTTTACACATGATTTGTTGCAGCTCACCCGACAAGTCTTGGTGCAAACTAATTTAACGAAGTGGGACTAATTGAAATACGATGTAAATTCTGATGTACATGATGAGAAGTGGTTCTGTTTGTGGACTATTACAATTATAATCAGCATGTCCATTAACACTGTCTGCATTTATTAATTTAATTTATGAATGGTAATCCTTGCTTGACATCTGTTGCCGTTAGACCAGGGAGCGCAAGTGATTTGCCTTCTTTGTCTGCCCTCTAACCCTCTGTAAACACGGGAAGACCTACAGGCTTCTCCTGCTAGCCAGGAATAATGAAGTTCCACTAAGTCATCCGTAAAGCAGTAAAGCAGAGTAATGTAATGTCTACTGATTCTCTTTATTTCCCTCTCTCTCTTTCTCTTCTCTTTCTCTCTGGTGGCTTTAATTACATGGATAGGTCTACGTGTCAGACATGCTTATTCTTCCTCCTGATAATAACTATTGCTGACTGGATAATTATTGGCCGTGTGCATGTCTGTGCTTTCTGGCCTTGCACGGTTTTTATGGATGCTGGAGCTCGTCCTCCTCCACCTGGTTCAGAATCTCTGCTTCAGTCTGTCCGTTTCACCATGTCATGAATTTTGAGTCATCTTCATTATAATCTGCCAAAAGCTGCAGAGGGAATCGTATGTAAATGCCACTGACAGGAAAACGGCAGTTTTGTTCTTTTGTCTGCCGCGCTCGGTTCCCCTGACTCTAACTATTTCTTTCATCCGATTAACTGAAAATTAATTAATGCCACACACTATGTACTAAATATGTATGCTAATTTACATTTAAAATCCTTTAGTGTAATCTCTAATGATTTCTCCATGCCTATGTAAAGACAGGTGTCTCACACACAGTAAAGGGTTAACCTGAGTAATTAACAAAGGTAGAATTTATTTCAGCAACATCAGCAGTACGAGAGTCTTGGTCTGTGGTTTCATGCACATGCGCGTGCACACACACACACACACACACACACACACACACACACACACACACACACACATATATGGGCTTGCAGTAGATACAAAGAGGACCACAAGATGAATTTAACATAGATTTAAACCGTGAATAAATCTGCCCTTGATGCAAACAATACAGTGCAGTTAAATATAGGTAGCATTAATCTGTGTCTGTTTTTAATAGTGCTGTGGTAAAGTCACACACCGCAGCATATTTACTTATGTGCCAATGCCGCACCTGTATATTATAATCCAGGTTGAAGTGTAAAATGCACATGCACTGATGGGTGCTAAAAATATTTTCCTGTCATTCTGTAAAGCATGACTGTTCTTCATGCTGTAGCCGAAGACTGTTCGGTGTGACCAATTTCCCTTCCCCCACTATCTAATACCCCCCTATCTCATCCTTATGTAAACATGAATGCCAGGCAGACAGGCTATCCATCCATCCTTTATCCAAATCAAGACACAGCTCAAGGCTTCATCCATATCTTGACTTTACCCTGTTCTTCTTCACCAGACTTCATCACACTGTTATCTTGGGGTCCCACCTTCCTAATTCTGAATGAGAAGGTTGTTTTCAACAATCTCACACCCAAGGATCATTGAGCCCCACTCCCATTCTGATTGACAGCTGCTAACCAGCTCTCAGACAACCCCCTGTACAGGTTGGCCACTTGATTTATAATTTCATTTATTTTTAATTTAGATAACACCAGGCAGGATCTCATTTATTAGAATGCAAGTTTCTTTCCTGTAAATCTTGCAGATTTCTTCTTTCATTGTATGTGCATCATTAAAAAAGGCTAATATAAAATTGCAAAATGTAAAATGTTTGTAGAGAAATCAGATGCTTGACAGCGGAGATACCATCAGTTTAATTTCTCGGCGCACATGAACAATCATGTTCCATCTGTGCTGTTCCATTACAGGACCACTTAGCCAGTGGTCCATCATCGGCCTCTGTCCTGCCCCGAGGTCCTCCATAGCATGTCTCAGTTAAAGGAATGCCTCTGTGTTTTTCCATTGAATCTGTGCATACCGGTTATGATGAATATTACCAGTAACTATGGATGACTATTTTAACAGGTTCCATTTTCCCATTTTAGATTATGAATCCAAAAATAATTATTAACCAATTATTATATATAAGTATATATCTCTATTTCTTGTTTTCTGTTTAAAAATCAGTTAATCTTAAGTGGTTGAATAAATTTTTTAATGATGGTTTGTGAACATCTCTCGTAGGGTGTGTCTCGCATCACTGGAAGAAACATTTAACCCCTTATAATTTCAGGTTCGTTCTCTTTCTTCTTAAACACTCATTTAAGCTTATCCATCTGTTCATGCTAATCTTCTCTTGGCCCATCCATCAATTGTACAGCCCACCTTCAATACAGCTCTACATTGGGAATTCACCAGTCCACAACTGCTGATCAATTGATTAATTGATTCATCCAAACATTAATCAGCTCAACAAAATTTTCCCTACAGCATCTTCAATTCTTATGAGTAATAGTGTCCCTTTGCTATGCTTTTGCAATCCTCATAGCATCTGTTCTTACTTCTAACCTCTCCACCTTATTAGAAAACAGTCTACCACCTTAGCTCTCTCCTCTTCACCCTCCCCCTCTTTAGCATGTGACTATTTTCCATCTCTTTCAAACGCACACAAGTCATAACATCCATCAAAGGTAAAGCGCTACGTCCCTCTTTCCTCCCTGCCCCCAACGCTTTGTCTCATGGGGAAACTTCATGGATAGAGAAGGGATGACTAATGAATAAATGATTATGATTGACATTCTCTGGCTCTGGATCTGGTGGTCCTCTCTTGCCTCGTATGTTTTAGTCATTGCCCTTCTTTTCTGCCTCTGCCCTCTTCTTTTTCATTTAACAACACAATCTCCTCTGTCCAAATACTTACCCTAGGTCCCTAAGTCATCTATTAAAAAAACAAGGTTGAAAAAGCTATATATCAAGCTTTCACTTGAAGTTAACTACTGGATAATTTAAATTCCTTACTTTCTGCTTACCTCCCTTTAAAGGATATGCATTAGGGAGCACAGCTAGTTTATACCACTGCACAGGATGACTGCTTTATTATTTTAGTGATGGACCATACTGAGCACAGCAGTGACAGTGATTTACTTATGGATATTATTCAGGGGTATGAATATATTCTCCAGCTCTGTTCCTGGAAGCTTCTCATACTTTACAGTATAATGGCTGAACAATACACATATCTCATTTCTTGTTCCCATGAGCGTACAATTATCTTACACTGTCAGAGATAAGAATAATGTAGAACTCAGTTTATGGCCACTGTGGTACAATTTGTACGAATGTACCTTAATTACTGAAAGAGGATACATTTTACCAAACAGTAAAATATACTTTAAATGGTAGTTAGTAGTAGTTGTAAGCATTTTGCTCAAAAACATACAAGAATGTTCTTTAGTTTCTGAGTGTATATAGTAGATTCTTGAAGATTTAGCTTAAGGATGACAGGAGATTTTAATCATATTGGAAATGACAGTAAGAATGTTTACTTAAAAAAATACCAGCACTTTTGTGGCCTAGTTTTTAGAGATGCTAACATGAAAGCATTTGGTTTGTTATGTGGCTCAGTAAAGTGATCTTAATGCTGACTCTTCACCTTTTGTGGAGCCTGCATTCCTGTAAAGTAGGCTACATTATTGTAAATTGCTGCATGACCAAAGAATTTAGGAATATATATGAATGTAATGCGAGCGGCACAGTGGCTTAGTGGTCAGCACGTTCACCTCTCAGCACTAGGGATTCCCGGTTCGAATCCAAATCTGGGTGGAGTTTCCATGTTCTCCCCGTGTCCGTGTGGGTTTCCTCCGGGTTCTCCGGTTTCCTCCCACAGTCCAAAAACATGGATCAAGGTCAGTTGAATTCTCCAAATTGCCCCATATAGAGTGTGTTTGTGTGAGTGAGTGTGTGTGCCCAGCGATGTATTGGTGCCCTGTCCTGGGTGTATCTGCCCAGCGCCCGAAACGTTCTCCCCTGGATGGGCATGGGGAACCCCCCCCCCCCCGCGACCCTAATATAGGATAAAGCGGTAGATAATGGATGGATGGAAATGACAGTAAGTATGTTTACTTAAAAAATACCAGCACTTTTGTGGCCTAGGTTTTTGTATCCTGACCAGATAGAGGGCACGGTAGCTCAGTGGTTTGTGTTTGTGGTGTTGTGCTATCAATCTGAAGGTTGGGGGTTCAAATTCCCACCCCACTGAAGTTACCAATGTGGGTTCTTGAGCAAAACCCTTAATCGTCATTGCTCCAGGGATGTTGTGATTAATCCTGTGCTCACCTTGTAAGTCGCTTTGGATAAAAGCGTCCAATAAATGACCAAATGGAAATGACCAAATGTAGATAGACATGCCAACATGAAAGCATTTGGCAGCTCTTGTGTGTGGCTCAGAAAAGTGATCTTAATGCTGCCTCTTCACCTTTTGTGGCGCTTGCATTTCTGTAAAGTAGGCTACCTTATTGTAAATTGCTGCATGACCAAAGAATTGAAGAATGTATATGAATGGGATGCTCTGTCGACTTGGGGAAATACTTCATGCATTATTTGAATTTTCCAAAAGTGGCACCTTTCGTCACACCTTTCGTGCGACATGCTTCAGCTTTTCAGACTTCCACAAAGAGCGGCTTGACTGACGGATGCGCTGATACGCAATACGGACATTTATAAATATTCAACCGAAGCCTTTTGCAGACGAACCGCGGTCTGTGATGCATAATGGATCGGGTGAGACGCAGAGCAACAGGGTCAGAGAGACCGAGTCCCGCACTCCTGTCTGAGCGAGAGGACCAGTCAGCCAGCCAGCCGCCGCGCGCACACACACACACACACACGCACGCACACACACACACACACACACACACACACACACACACACACACGCGCGCGTGCGTGCAGATCTCCCTCTCCGCTCGCGCCTCGGTCCCGTGCGCTGGATATGCGCGTTAGGTTGTCGAAAGGTTTCTGTTTCCTGGACTCGGGATAAAACGCAGGGCGAGATTCGAACCTCGGTCGGACCCCGAGCCTCGTGTGTGAGAGGGAGACGGATCCCCCGCTGAAAATCCCCCGCATTTCCCTCCGGTGAGCAACAACGGCGTGTGTGTGCAGTGTGTTCCAGATCGGTATTGTGTAATCTGGATGCTCGGGCTCAGTGCGTGCTGCAGTGTGTTGTGTTGTGTTAAAGGTTGTTTTTATTTGACGCTACCTTGCGCATCATATTGTGTCGATGTGCGCCTTCTCTATGCTCTATTAGTGCAATAGTCTGCGTTTGCTTACACCGTCAGTTTTCCCCCCTCGTGTCTAAGAAGCACTGCATCAATATGCAGGGTGCAGTGCGCTCCTGTGAGAAATCGGGACTTTCTCTTAGTTGCTTGTAAATGCGTGCTGATTAAAATGGGAGACGGGGTGCAATTAATGAAAGCCCTAGAGCCTCTATTTTGGCGAGAGGTAGAATGAAAGCGGCCGCAGTGAGACAGTGTCCCCCAGCCATGCTGTTGTCATGGTTACTGTGCCGGGAGGCTGGTGGAACATGGATGCGGCTCAGCCTCGGATAACCTGCGCGCCTCTGAGCGGGTGTTTGAGGGTTCGGTTCGTATGAAAGGAAGGTGATCTGACTCAGATGCAGACATGCAGATGCAGACGCAGATGCAGATGCAGAGTGTCTGTATTGTGTTAGTGAGAGGGATGGGCTGAGCTGAACAGGTGCGCACAGCAGACTCTCATACTGTAATTGGAAGGTAGACTTGAGTGCCGGCTTGCAGCATGTCATCATCTGCTGCACCTCCATAAACAGTCTTTATCCTGCTGGCAGGTTCAGGACGTTTAAAGAGCAAACGCGGTCCTCCAAACTGTCTTTTGTTCATAATTCAGTAAGCCATTGTTGCCAAAGTGCGGAAGGTGTGAGACAGACAGAGACGTCGCTGCGCCAGACGAGACAGCAGCTCAGCTCAGAGCCAGCGTCTGTCTGCTCCTCTCATTCAGAGGGCCTCGAACCGCCGACGGGAAAAACCCTAATGAGATTTATTCCCTTAAATGATTTAAGGATAGACTTCAATCTTAAGATCCAACGAGACGTTTGACCTTGAAGTCAACGTTCGAGACGTAAAGTGAGATTTAGGGCGAGTTTACACGGCTGGATGCCTCGCTTGTTAGTCTGCAGACATGTCAAAGATGAAGCAGAAATCCAGCCCCATGACATCCTTTTCAGTTCCCATTGACCTGATGATGGCAATGCTGCATAAATAGCTTATTTATTTAAATTCACTTCGTCCATATGTTTTTTTCCTCTGAAGCAATAAATTTATGGTTTAAAAAAGTAGCTGTGGTAATATGACAGACAGTTCAAACTAGGACTTAAAGGTTCATTCATTCATTCATTATTTTCCGCTTTATCCTATATTAGGGTGGGGGGGGGTTCCCCATGCCTATTCAGGGGAGAACGTTTCTGGCGCTGGGCAGATACACCCAGGACAGGACGCCAATCTATTTCTGGGCACACACAGACATGCACACAAACACACTATATGGGGCAATTTGGAGAACTCAATTGACCTGAGGGCGGCACGGTGGCTTAGTGGTTAGCACGTTCTCCTCTCAGCGCTAGGGATTCCCGGTTTGAATCCCTATCTGGGTGGAGTTTCCATGTTCTCCTCGTGTCCGAGTGGGTTTCCTCCGGGTTCTCCGGTTTCCTCCCACAGTCCAAAAACATGGATCAAGTCAATTGAGTTCTCCAAATTGCCCCATGTAGAGTGTGTGTGAGTGAGTGTGTGCCCAGCGATAGATTGGCGCCCTGTCGTTCTCCCATGGATGGGCATGGGGAACCCCACCGCGACCCTAATAAAGGATGAAGCGGAAGATAATGAATAAACAAATGAACAATTGACTTGATCCATGTTTTTGGACTGTGGGAGGAAACCGGAGAACCCGGAGGAAACCCACACGGACATGGGGAGAACATAGAAACTCCACCCAGATAGGGATTCGAACCGGGAATCCCTAGTGCTGAGAGGCAAACGTGCTAAACACTGAGCCACCGTGCCGCCCCGACTTAAAGGTTATTTGTGTGTAATATTTGCTAATGTAACGTAATTATTAATATGAATAAGAGGTGCATGTGAACATATTTCTTACTTGGTGCCTGAATCATAAAGGTCAAAGTAAAATAATCAAATGAAGACAAATATCCGAATTAGAAAGAGCCACTTATAGCTAATTGTAATACATATCGGTCTGAAACTAAAACGCTTTGTAAACTTAGGAGAATAAAGTGAATATCTTGATTATTTCATAGAGTCAAAGAGGAAGTAGCGCGGTAGCTCAGTGGTTAGGGCAATCTGAAGGTTGGCGGTTCAAATCCCAGGTCCACTGAAGTTACCAGTGTGGGTCCTTGAGCAAGGCCCTTAACCCTCATTGCTCCAGGGATGTTGTGATTAACCCTGTGTTCATCTTGTAAGTCGCTTTGGATAAAAGCGTCTGCTAAATGACCAAATGTAAATGTAAGTAGCTGCAAGTGCAAGAACATTTATTATGTATGATGTTATATATTTTATAGAGTTTCTGATTTCTACTGTATTTGTGTTTTACACAAAATCTCCAGTTTTCCTTTTTTTATTAATTCTTATTAACTGTAATATTAAAATGACATTTTCATTTTGAACCCAATGTGGTTTTTGATTAGTTTCCAGATTCCAGCTGGATTTTAGCTGCACTGTCTGTCATTTGATTTGAAATGTGAGGCTGTAATAGTGAACAATATCTCACCCTAACAATCTCCATATGAGCTGTCAGTCAGCTGAATGGATTTATGACATGTTTGAAATTGTGGTCAGCTCCACTGTAGTGTGAGTGACCTCATAACCCAATTCTGTTATTTCATTTCATTTAGTGACATGTAGAATCACATATTACAAAGTGAGTTACCAAGGTTGACGCTTAAGCAAGTACTGCCTGACTGACCTGGTGCTTTATACACAACCATTATTTTGAAGTACTTGTAAGTCACTTTGAATACAGGTGCATGATGTGTAATGTAAATATGAGTTTTTGCACTCTTCATTTTAATCATCACTTCATCATCACTATACTAATCTGTTTTAGAAGCCCATGCACAGGTTGTTGATAACAGATGGATGGCTATATTCTGATGTTCACAAATAAAAATAGGAGGCACAGTGATGCAGCAGTTCCCACGTTTGATTCCCAGTTGAGGCAAATATGGGTCCCTTCTGTGTGGATTCTCTGTGTCCTGCATCTGTGTCTACACGTGTTTACCCAAGGGATTCTGAATGAAGGCATTGCATTAGATAAATAAGATACTAAGTTATCCCTGCGACTGTATCGCTTGTTAATGTTGATCTTCAGAAATTGCTGTCATTGCAGCTGTATAGATGTTTAACAAAAGAAAACATCATGCTGAATTTTGGTGGCTTTCCAAAGTACTGTAAGATATTTGGACATTTTTGGACATTTATACACACACACACACACACACACACACACACACACACACACACACACACATATATATATATGTATATATACATATACATATTTGATAATTAGGTTCTTACTCACAGCAATGGATTGGCACCCTGTCCCAGGTGTATCTGCCCAGTGCATGGACCTGGGATTATGTAAGTGGGAGTCATAAGCAATAGCCAGAAGTATACATGTCTCGTTTTAAGGCTAAATGGAGTTAGTAGGTCAGGAGAAATGTTCAGATTGTAGAGTGCACGCATGGAGGGAGGCTGAGGTGTATGAAACTGACATGTGAAGATCCCATATCTTAATACCCTGGGGAGTCTGTCTGCTGCTTCATTTTCACAAGAAAAGAGACATTCATTTTTAGGAATATGTGCATTATGCAAGTCATTTTGAGACAAGTCACAACAATAGACTAATAATGATGTATAATTAAGCTACATATCCTGCTGCGGACCCCAGCTCAGAATGTCTCCCTGGGTTCAGAGTGCTGTATTAGTTGGCTTTCCCTCTGCTACATTTTAACTCCCCACTGTTCCGCACAGCGCAGCATACCACTTACCATATCTAATGAAATGGCACCTTGTTTAGAAAGCGATCAATGAAGAGTGTAGACGGTAAAACTGCAATGGGATATACAGGAATACTGAGCAATGCAAATCATTTAGCTTTAGAACAAACTAACCTTTAAACTTGATGTTCTGTAGCCAAAAAGTTCATTAAAACATTCTGCACTTCATTCTGATTATTTAAACCAAATAATGTACATTTTCCTTATTCTTTAAATCCTCTTGACATTGTAGTGTACAATAGTAAAAAAAAGGGTCACAGAGGTGTTTAAATGAAAGTACTGCTTCTAATTAATTCACATGAAATAGACTATTCAGCAACTACTCTGCCATTATGCTAATGCTAGCCAAAGAAGAACTTTGATTGCTAATGTCAGTGTTTAAAAGAGTACTGCCAACTCCTCAAGTATGAGAAAATGGATGCTCTTATTTTCTCTTATTCTTGAAAAAATGTGTTGTTTTTGGGAATTGAAACTGTTCATACACATAAACCCATGTCTTAGATGCTTAGACTGCTCCACTTCACAAAAACAAACCCCAAAAGAGACAGAAACACAGCAGAACACAGACTATCTACCCTTATATTACAAACACAGCATGAGGACACAACTCAAGCCTTTCACTTTTTATTTAATCTGGTTGTTAGATGAACTCAATCATACCATGTGTGTCCACAGATAGGTAGGAATAAATAGATTCTACATGTCAGACTGAAACGTAGCTGCAGTTTTATTGGGTTTTGAACTTTAGATAATCAAAGCATAGTGTGTGTGTGAGAGAGAAAGACAGGAGAACGTTTCTGGAGCAGGGCAGATACACCCAGGACAGGGCGCCAACCTATCACTGACTCATACAGACATACACACTATATGGGGCAATTTAGAGCATCCAATTAAGCTTAAATCCATGTTTTTGGACTGTGGGAGGAAACCACTTGGACACGGGGAGACCATGGAAACACATTCTAGATTGGGATTCAAACCTGGCTTTGACTTGTTCTTTTAGGGTTCAGGTTTAGAACACTGTAAAGATGCTTTGAGACAATGTGCTACTGAAAAATATCTAGTTGTCAATTATAATATCCACTTAAAAGAAGTCTGAAATGCTGTCAACGTTGCAAAGAATTTCAAACTGCTTTAACAGATTTTTCCCTGCTGTTTTTACAGAAGCGTTATATAACATCCTCTGTACATGTAATGAAATTCTGCAACAGGAACTGACACAATCGCACATACAAAGCTGCCTTTAACGCTGCATTGGGAGTTGTTTAGGATTCATCAGTTTTCATACCTTCTCTCACTTTACAGTTATAGAATTATATCCCTGCTGACCTGGACTGCCATCTATCTGTGACTGAAAAGCCCACCATGAGCCAGGAGGGGCAGGGTGACCCCCTCCATACAGACACCCTACTATCTCACACACCGCTAGAATCCACAGAGAAGACACATAAACCAGGGACATTGAGTGATGACAAGGAGACAAGGGAGGAAGCCGGTGAAAACGGGAATAGAGAAGCATCTGCAGCAGATTCTGTGGAAGCACGGCCAGAAACGGAGAGAAATGGAAACGCACTGACGAATGAAGATGGCGAGGGGAAGACGGCAGAACAGGATGAGTGGGTTACAAGAAATGCTGGTGTAAATGGCATGACGGCGCATAAAGAGGAAGACCGTGCAAGTGTCACCGGCTGTGAGAGTGAGGACCATGATGCTCCTCCACCTCCATCAGAGTCACAGCAAACAGTGAGGTCAGTAATTTCATGATTTATATGAGTTCAGCTCAGAGCATACAAGACTGCAAATTGCCAGCTTTGTTGAAATTATTAATCTGAACCAAACTGTAGGTGTATATATATATATATACATCATCTTATGCATCTCCTGACTACCAAACACCCAGGACACTAAATCATTGATGTGACATGCATTGAACAGTTGTAGATTTGTGGTTACGGTTCGATTCCACCCTGTACTATGGCTAAAGTGTGCTTGGGCATGTGGACTAACCCCAGTTGTTGTGTGTGTTTCACTGCATGGTTGGGTTAAATATGCAGGACAGATTCCTCTGTGTGTAAGTACAGTAGGCAAAATCGATCACTTTATCAATTGCTTTATGAAATAAGTGATATAAACAAGTATGTTTTATTTTATGTGTGGGTTCTTGAGTTTGCTTAAGCAATTTGCCACCTTATTTTTGAGATCCATCACTGTGTCTGCTATATGAGTACTAAATTACAGGTGCAGTTATTAAAACCTGTGTTAAAAGATCACAGACTTGTGTCTGTGTATTGCACCATGGGTATGCATGTGTATTAAGCCTCCCCCTTCGTAGCGATATTAAAGTGCTAAACTGGTTAGGAAGATTATATTGTAAATATAAGGGTGTTTTGAGGTGTTTATGTATTGTAAACAGTGCACTGTGATGGTGTCAGAGGTGAGCTGTAGGACATGTAAGTGGAAGCCTAAATTGGATATTTTAGGTCTTGAATGGCGAGGGAACTGTCCTGAATTAGGCTCTTTTGGGATTCTGCAGCTCGTGATACATAAGTGTGACAGCATTGCAGCTAAAGATAGGCGACACATTCTGTTCATCCTGCTCTGCGGTTGCTGTTGTGTGACAGTTTGCTGTTGCCTCTTCAGCAGATTATGATGTGGCCTGTTTAGATTTCTGTATGTAAAGGTTTGTTGATTTAAAATGTTCGTATGGTATGCTTTGCTAAGTTAAATGTTCAAATGTGAATCCAGGTTGGAAAACGGTACCGAAGAGGACAGTGAAGGACAGGAGGACGAGAAAGACTGCGATAAGGAGCCGGGACAGGGAAATTTGGACAAGTTTAGCTCCACCTTCGAGCTCTCGGTGGAAGAGGCCGATGCAGAGATAGAAGGAGAGGAGGAGACACAAAACCAGGATAGCTTTAGCTCAGCGTTTGAGCGCATTGTCGAACAGGTTGGTGAGTCCACGGCACTCGGGGAAGAAGAGGAGGACGTTGAGGAGGAACGTGATAGAACCAAGGAAAGCCAGGACGGTTTTAGCTCCACATTCGAGCGCATAGTGGAGTCCGAACTGCTGAGGGGCGGGACCTGCTACAGCAGCCTGGACTCACTGGATGTGCTGTCTCTGACCGATGAAACTGACAGCTGTGTGAGCTTTGAGGCGCCACTGACGCCACTTATCCAGCAGAGGGTGCTGGCAGGGCCTGAGCCTCCGGAGCTGGAGCTGGAGACAGTGCAGGAGGGCACTGAGACCCAGGACGAGGAGGGGGAGGAGGATGGGGATAGAGCCAGCACAGATAGTCCTCTTCACACCTCCATCCCAGGTAGCAGGTCTGAAAATGTGCTGAGCCAGCCAACACAGTGGCACATTCCCAACGGATTCCACGATGACCTGGCAGGAGATGGAGGGAGATCTGTTATCCTACCCAGCTCTGTCAGGTAAAAATAACATGATGTGTGGGAGTGTGTTTGTTATGCCTTTTTAAGGATTAAAAAATGTCAAATGCTGCATCATTCCAGATCACAGTAATTTTAAAAAAAGTAATAACTATGAACTATCAGTGATAGCAATAATTAATTATATATTAGTTATTTAATTTCTCATAAATTATAAGGATTATATGGATTTTTCCTTGTTAATAACTAATTGTCTGTGGTCCACGTTTCCTTTCATATGCTTTGGCATGCTATATGTACCCTTACTAACCAAATGGCCAGTAGATGGCACACTGAGTCCAGTCACTAACCGGACATCTCATTTACTTCTAGCCCTGAATTTTTGGTCACTGTATGAACATGGTCCTGGTGGCAACTTGGTATTATACAAAATGCAACACAAACATGCAAACGTTACTATTTTTATGAATTATATATTTTACTTGTGAACTGATATTTAGGCCATTCTAGTAATTATTTATTTATGATAAGCTAGTAGTAATGTGTGGCTGTTATCTGCAAGAGTACACATTCTGTTCTCTTAGAATATATACATTTACATTATATTTCGTCATTTAGCAGATGTTTTTTTATCAAAAGCAACTTACAAATTAGAGAACGAAACACACGTAATTTGGTCTCAAGTCTTAATTCAAGAATATTTTTTTTATTTTGTATTAAGTCTGAATGTCTCATCATTATGGACAAAGTTGGGAAGATCATTTAGCAGTGATGAACAATATGTTATAAATAAACATATGGTAAATGCTACCACTTTGGGAAATTCAGCAGCGCAAGAATACGCAGGCTATTAAAGGCCGACATTAGTGGACCTAATGTTTTATCCTGCTGTTCTGCGCCTGCTGTGTCTGGAATGGAGTCTACAGCTGGCTTTACTTTGACTGATTCTGACAAAGAGCCAATGTCTTTGCAGAAAGAATTCCACTGCAAATAGACAACGGGTGCACAGCTTCCAGGCCCCGTGCTACAGCAGACATCTTTCTCGAAAAGATTACTTTGTCGAACATCTGTCTTGGTTTCTCGCGAGGCCTCTTTCCTTCTCTGATTTGAATATTTTGCTTTCTTACTTACTCTCTCTTCATGCGCCTGGAATGCTAAGTAGCAGATGTTGCCACTTTCTTGTCCCCCCCTCTCTTATAAAAGGGCTGGCCACTTCCTGCCCCCCCTGTGTGAAGTGAATGAAGCATTGTTTTTAGGAGAGTGACATCATCGCCTTTGGCTTTCCTCTTGCACGATGGGAGTCCTGCTCAAAATTTCACTTATATTGTGCAGCCCAAACGGCTGCAAGCCCATTCATTGCTTTATTACTTTTTTTTTAATCTGTGTTAAAATGTTGTACTTTAACCCATAAACATGTGAAATCATTCAAACACTCATTCACTTAACATTAAAATGTGTTTTTTTCTGATGTTTGCAACTAAACTAATAATTTAGTGTTTAGCTTAAACTGTGTGGCTTTATTCACATTGTCTATTTTATCATGGCCAGTTTGTAGTTTTAATTGTAATTTTAGTGTCGCTGCATACCTTAATCCGTTTTTTACTTTGACTTTTGCTAAATTATATTTTTACACTACGTTGTAGACTTGTGTTAAAGTCCTATTGCACACATCTAGGCAATCAAACAGTGGAGAATGTTAATATCAGTGATGTCTCAACTAAGGTTGCCACCATGGGAACCGATTCTGACTGCTGTTCGGTGCTTTATGCTTGAGCATCTCTGTTCAAAATTGGCAGATTAGTTCACAGTGAAGTGACATGAACAAAATTCACTGGATGAAGTGCATTGAACTGCATTTTGTACAGACAATTTATCTCAAGTTCTCTGTCAACAGCCACATATTTCATTGTTCTCCATTGGAAATATCCCAAATATCACCATGCATCTTAAAAACCTATATATATATATATATATATATATATATATATATATATATATATATATATATATATA
>JAFMOD010000234.1:1513874-1541161 GCA_019802435.1 Corydoras maculifer
AGTGAGTGGCTTTACACTGCCAGAAATCTCTAACAAGAGTTAAAAATCCTGTTCTTTTTACCTGCTGAATGTACATATGCATTAGCACTGACCGCCATCAGTGTTTTTCCTCGCTGTTTAATTCTCTGGGTTTTGTATCCGTTATGTCCTGGGTATAGACTCTGTTTAATAATAGCTCCACTCTGTCTTTGTCAGACACATCATTACAGTGCTACACAATAGAGTGGCTCTGGGAACCGAGCCCAAGATCCAGACAGATCTCAGTGTATGCAGTAGGGTGATTATAAGGGCTTCCAAACACTAGCACTGTCGCAATATGACAGGAAAACTCTTCTGCTTAATTCTGTAAGCTTAATGTTCCAGATAGAGTAAAGAAAGCAGAAAAGAGAGGCATGAATTTAATATGCATGAAATACATAAGGACGTTTATGAAGATGAAACTGCTGATGATCCTGTCCCTTAATGTGGGGTTTATTAAATCTGCTTAATATTAAAGCATACCAACTGGGTTTTTAATATTTTAGAGTCTGTAAATTTGTCACACCACACCCATGCAGTATGCTTTTTAGATGATGTGATGCGCACTCACCCAGGCACTGAAGGAATGTTTAAAGAAGAGAACATGTTTCAATGTGCCAGACTTTGATCATCAAAACCTGCTAAAGCTTTATAGTAAATTTTAACCAGATCAGAGACGAAGATTCATTCATTCATTCATTATTTTCCACATTATCCTATATTAGGGGGGGGGGGGGGGGGGGGGGGGGGGTTCCCCATGTCTATCCAGGGGAGAATGTTTTGGGCAGATCACCCAGGACAGGGCACAAATCTATCGCTGGGCACACACTCACTCACACAGACACACTCTATATGGGGAAATTTGAAGAACTGATTGACTTGATCCATGTTTTTGGACTGTGGGAGGAAACCGGAGAACCTGGAGGAAGCCTACGTGGACACGGGGAGAACATGGAAACTCCATCCAGATGGGGATTCGAACCGGGAATCCCTAGTGCTGAGAAGCGAACATGCTAACCACTAAGCCACCGTGCCGCCCAGACACGAAGATGTTTGCGTTAATATAAATATCGTCGTAGTGTCTGCATTTTGGCGGCACGGTGGTATAGTGGTCAGCACGTTCTCCTCTCAGCACTAGGGATTCCGGGCTCAAATCCCCATCTGGGTGGAGTTTCCATGTTCCATGTTACCCATGTCCGCGTGGGTTTCCTCCGGGTTCTCCGGTTTTCTCCCACAGTCCAAAAACACGGATCAAGTCAATTGAGTTCTCCAAATTGCCCCATATAGACTGTGTATGCGTGCGTGTCTGTGTGTGTGCCCAGCGATGGATTGGTGCCCTGTCTTGGGTGTATCTGCCCAGCGCCCAAAACGTTCTCCTCTGGATGGGCATGGGGAACCCCCCCCCCCCCCCCCCCCCCNCTAATAGAGGATAAATGAATGGGGATAATGAATGAATGAATGAATGAATGAATGTCTTCATTTTTAACCAATCAGATTGTTAGGTCGGAACTAATCGTTTTATAAAGCTATATTCTTAAATCTTTGTTATTGTAATTTTACCTTCGTAAAGCAGGTGACTGAAGAACTGCGTCTCTTTTTAAAGAGCGCACATCAGCGGCTTAAACCGAGCGGCACCGCGCAGAGCGCTGGAGCACCGCCGTTAGGGTTTCAGGGCTGGTTGCCAGATCCGCACTTAAATAGCGGAAATCTGGAAACATGTTCCCTGTTCCAGAGCCGTTCACCGTTCACAGGCATCCGATCCCGCACTCCACCCCTTTCCTCTGTGTAATGCAGCCGGAGGGGCCAGGATTTCACCCCTCCAGATCAGATAGGTACCGAAACTGAAATACGACTATTAATATTTCGGGCTTTAGAAATCTCAGTCGAGTTTCGTAAAGTTCGAATAGAACCTCGGATTCAGACAGCAGAGCTTCTCAGCTCCGTTTCCACTTCCACCCTGAGCTCATTTCTCTTCGGCTGCTTTTTAATCTTCCATCTCGGAGTCATGATTTCCAAACGAAGCTCGGGTTCAGGGATAGGATTCAGGTGAACATGGCTTCTTTAGTTTGTGATCTCTTCTGAAAGATGTGGAAAGAAGAGTATGATGTTCATTTCCATCTTCTGCTTGAGCTCCTGTAAGTACATCACCTTTAATCTGCTAATTTAATGATCATTTTACAAATAATCCATAATCAAGTATATTCCTTTGTGGGTATTCCTCTTGTCAGTGGGATGGAACCCATTAAGGTGTTTTCTTTACTGTTTGGAAACATTTGCCCCCCTTTAATAACACACATAGATACATCAAGGTTCAATAATCAACCCACGCTATATTATATTAAAGCAAACTTCAAAAAATTAATTAATATTGTACTATTTAACTTTAAAACCACTTTAATTGCTCTGTGGACCCATTGGAACCTCTCTAAATGTTTAGAGAAAACTTTGGAACCACTAAATGCTTGGACGAATGTTAAAAGCTTCCTTTTTTTATTTTTTATTTTTAAAAACTAGAAAAAGAAGGGGTCTTCACCTTTAGGTTACATAAAAGTTCCTCATAGCATTAAAAAAAAGGTTCCTCCTCACCAAAACTGAAGAATCTCCAAAGGCTCTTCATGGAATTTGTGATTTAAACCGTGTGACACCAGTTTAACTTGTGTTTCATAACATCACTATGTCTATAGTTTTTTTTTTATAAAAAAATGAAAAGTTATATATTTATAAGTTTTATAGCTTATGATAACACACCTTTCCGGATAATTCTATTGAATAATTATTTCTAACAATATTTTTAATTTATTTTACAGCTCAACATTACAATTTTCCCTGCTTTGCATTATTATATAAAAAATGGCACATATCATATTAAAAAGGAAATGACAGTAATATTTTTTTTTCCGTCACTGTTTTTTTCTGCTAAAAACAAGGCTGAGAACAATAAATTATTGGTGTCGGTTTGTTGAGTAATAGCATAAAAGCCTTCAAACCTCAACATTACATCTTTTAACCTTATTCACCCCTTTCCTTTGGAGAGTGGGTGGGGGCACACGACAGAAGGGCAGCACTGCCTTCTGAGTCACAGACAAGCACACTCATGTTTTAATGTGTGATCCAGGCAGTGTGAGCGTTAGAAAGTATAATGTTCTTAGATTCCTTTAACAAATACCTAAAAATCCTTAATAAATCTTTGTAGTATTAATACTTAGTTAACCAACGCACAGTACTTGAGATCATAGACATTAAAAAAAAATACACATATCTTTTCGAAATAGCCTATTTAGACCTATTTTGCTAATTTAGAATGTCTGTTGTCTGTAACCCTAATATTTTTTGGGAATGTACATTGTTCATTCAGTAGTCCCTTTACATTTCAGTCATTTGATTGTTTTTTTATTTTCTATTTGTGAGTTACAAAACAACTCGGGGGACTCAGAGCAGCATGTTGCTGGTTTCTGGTCTGAACTTGTCTTTGCTGGTCAGCTCTGGGTTTTTACTTGTTTAAACTGGTTTAAGCTACCTGACACCCAGGAGACCAGATTAACTATCAAAACATGTTTTTACAACCCATCACATGCAGGTCATGCAGGTCATCACTAATTGTTTGTTATATTTTATTACCAAAACTAGAAAAAGTATTGTTAAATTTTAAAAATGCACATCTACTAAGACAAGTAAACTTTTCTGCCACTGTGTTTAGTATTTTCTACAACTATCCTGATTGAAGGCATCTGCACTAAAACCATCCTGAGAATCAGTGCAAAACTCTTTAGGTCCTAGTTCTTTGTAGTGAACTGGGGAGATCAACATTTAATTTAGCACATTTCTTGTTATTCAATTACTTCTCCCAAGAGGTACTGCAGTACATCCTTTGCACTATTTAATGTTTCTGCCATGATTAGTTATTACTCAATCACTGCATTTGGTGTTTAGAAAGTAATGCTGATGTACTGCCTCTGGAAAAGCTTTTTAACTGCTGCATATGTCATTTGGACCTTGTCCACATTAGTAAATCACATTTTGAAAGTCATAGTGTAAATTAGCTACCTTTTAAACCTTTATTTGGTTTTGTAATAAACCTATAAATATATATAAAATATATAAAAGTTATAGATTTAGTTTGAATCTACAGATCCAGCCTGTGATCATTGACCCATTTCTCACTGCTTCTTTCTCAGCTGTGACATTGTTTTGAACCAAATTGTATTGAACTGAAACAATTTATGCATCACTTAACAAAAACAACATACCGTCAGTTCCAGAATGATTGGCATCTGATAATGGCAAGGAAAAGGATTTGAAAAGGTTTTCGTGGTTAATTATTTAATATTTGTCATATGAGCACAATCTCTTCATTTATTGCCTTTTATTAAACACTATGAATCTTCCTAAGTTTATGGTGGTTTTCTTTACCACCTTTCACCTTCAGGCCACTTGTTTTTCAACCTGATTTCATTTTTAGTTTAGTGTTGGTTGTTAATGTCCTGACAACCTTGGTTCAAACCCCACACTTGTTGACTATTACATCAATCCTAAGCACTTACTTTAGAAATGGTAGCTCAGTGTTAAGGGTGTTGGGTTATTGATCAGAGCCTCTAGGCCTCAATTCCTGCATCCACAAAGTGTGGACCAAGCTGTGAGCCCTCATCGGTTTAAGCCGGGATATCCATTAGATAGAGGATTCTGAGGTGTTCTGCACCTCTTTGTGTGTATAATACCAATTAAACCTTCGTATCTCTTTAATCATATATTGGAAAACGAGTACTGATTTCAATGTGACAGTGCAAGGTGATAAATATTAGGTTAATTGTTACCTATTATTTACTTAAATTTATGAAAAAAACATTTAGCAGAAGAAATAAAAACATGCATTTTCTGTGTGCTTGACAAATGGTTGTGGGTAATGTTGCAGAAGAGGCCATCTGTTTAAGGTGGACATCAATTACACAATTTCAGACCACTGGGATCCACTGGTGCCATGGAAACTGACACATCACTGTACCTTATTGAGCATGGATCTAATGTAATTGCACCAATTGAATTATGCAAAACAAATTGACTCACCAACTAAAAACGCCTGATGAAATTTATGCAGTAGAGCAGAACTACAGAAGCAATCGACGAGCAAACATGTGACTTAAGTGAGGTGTCTGTTGGTTTAATGTTATTTATAATGGCTGCTTTGCATTGATCCCAGGATTCATCAGGTTAAAAGCAGAAAAGATCTTAGACATCTCATCTGGTCATTACAAGCTATTTTACTAAAATACTAAAGCTTCTGATTGGCAGATGTTGAGGCCTATAATAATAATTCGGCTTAATAACTTGGCTAGTAAATTGGCCTTAAAATCACTTATCGGTTATTGTAAAAAAGAAAAAAAGTTTAATCTGTTTATTTAAATGATTAGACTACTGATGGATACCATATTGTTTATTGCAGTATGGATCCACAGTATAATTGGAAATCTGACACTTCAAATGCCATTGTAATATCCTCCAAACGTGTAATCTTTGTACACAATGCAAGGTCATGTTTCATCACTTTGTGCCTAATTTGTGAGATTATGTTTTCTTTGTTTATTAGCTAAATACAAATTTAAGTGATTTACCAAATTACGGATTTTGGTTTAATTACAGTTTAGAACATGTTTTGTTAGTAATGCATAAGTAAGGTTTATTAGTTACACTGTATTTACCTAAAGTAAAAAATCAGCTCACATGAATGCTTTAACATCTTGTAGATTAAAAGTAAGGCCTTTATAAAGCAGAGAATTAGCAAGATGACTCCGGTACTTTCATGTACTTCTTACATGTGACTTCCAGTCACTATTCAAAGCATAGCATAGCATTTTATATTTGATATAACGTTCCTGGTGTACTCTCACTTCCCATGCAATTCGTAGATAAAGATTTATGTTTATAAAATAACTTGCTTAAATGCTTAAAGTCTAAAATCCCAGTGTTCATTTTGTTGCAGTGATGCCAACCTTACAGATGGACTGTGCGACACTGACTCTGAACTGGGCAGTCTGGAAACCCTGGAGAGGGGCAGCACTGATACCCTCGCCAATGGTTGCCGAGCTGACACAGAAGCTGCCAAGCGACTGGCCAAGCGTTTGTTTTTCCTGGAAGGTTTCAAACGCTGCGATGTAGCACGACACCTGGGCAAAAAGTAAGTATGAAAGTGAACAAGAGATCTGATGGGCTACTGCCTTGGATTTGAATTAACAGCAATGGTCTCCATTTTTTTGCAGTAATGAATTCAGTCAGATGGTGGCATCAGAGTATTTGAGCTTTTTCGACTTTACAGGGTTGTCCTTAGACAAAGCATTACGGTAAGCTTTGATTGTTTTACCTACAAATAAATGTTTTTTTGTAGTCTGCGTATGGTATTGAATGAAAAACATTACTACAACCTGATATTAATGAAAATATGTTGTCACGATTCCTCATTATGTATATTGTCAGATGATGTAAATATAGATCATCCATTAATTCATTCATCCATTCATTATCTTCAGTTTTATTCTATATTAGGGTCGCGGTGGGGTTTCCCCATGCCCATCCAGGGAAGAAATGTTTCGGGCGCTGGGCAGATACACCCAGGACAGGGTGCCAATCCATCTCTGGGCACACAATCACTTACACAGACACGCACGCACACACACTCTATATGGGGCAATTTGGAGAACTCAATTGACTTGTTCCATGTTTTGGGACTGTGGGAGGAAACCAGAGAACCCGGAGGAAACCCACACAGACACGGAGAGAACATGGAAACTCCACCCAGATGGGGATTCGAACCGGGAATCCCTAATGCTGAGAGGAGAACATGCTGACCACTAAACCACCGTGCCGCCCCATTAATTCAGAATAGTACCAAAATATAAAAATAGTTCACTACAAATGAAAGTGAAAACACAAAAGTCTTCTTTTTCTTCTTTCAGTTGCCACAACTGTTTTGTTTATTTTAACCTTACTATCATCTTCGGATCCAGTTGGGCAAACCCAAAGTCCACATAGATAAATCCAGAAATTTAAAACCCCATTTTTAGCTCATGGCTGTGGTTTCAGCTTAAAAAGAGAAGCTGGTATTCCTGTCATATGGTGGTCAGACAAATCTTAGTCATGGCACAGATAGACTTCTCTGGTGGAATACTGGGACACAGCAAACCTATGTTTAGCCATCAGAAGAACTGCACACTGCTAATCTTTTCTTTTTTGGACATGTTCCAGAATAACTTAACTGCACACTCATCCTTCAGCCGCTGAGAAATCTGTGATCAACAGAATCTGGATGCCATTTCTGAAATAAAAAAGAGAGCAGCTGGCAGCATTTGCTTTTTATGAGGCACTAATAGTATTGAATAACCTACCTGTCTGCATGAGAAATGGTCTCATTTTTTAAATCCAATTATGCAACTTTTAGTTGACCACACAGAAGATTACTTTGGCACTTGTTCTGTTCAGCATTTTGCGCTTTGCAAAGTGCAATATTTTTCCCTTTGTGCACCTGGGTCATTAATGCAGTTTTGGTATTTATACAATACTGAGAAAGTTTTGGACACCTGCAAGGATTCTATTTAATGGCCTGCTTCCCTGGGCAGTAAGCATTTATTTGCACTACTATTAAAATAAATACACTTAGGATGAATACAGTAAGGAATAACATCAGTGTGTTCATTTTTTTAAACCTCTTCTCAATATTACCCTATGATTATCTATGTCTGTATCTTCTGTAACCCACTTTGATTAATCGCCACTTTATTATGTAATCAAATGGACTGGTGATGGGTAAAAAATGTGTATGTGATGGGTAAAAAGTGTAGAATGTCACACTCAATCGCTTATTTTCCAAATGTATTTTTATATGCAGTAGATACTTATGGGGCATTTTATTGGGTTCACATATTACAATCTTTAGCTTTGTTATTCATTTCACTCATTATGTAGATGCACTTTGTACTTCTACAGTTACAGACTGCTATCCATCTGTGTAAGCTGTTTGTTTTCCCCGGTTCTAATGATCAGGACCCTACAGGACCTCCACACAGCAGGCATTGTTTGAATCGTGGATTGTCCAAGTATTGCTAAATCCAAAATATTGCTATGGTTTAAAATTCCAACAGCATCGCTGTGTCTAATCTAATTCACAACAGTTTCACCAACATTCTGAATCCTAATTTTGTGGTGAATGGTGACTGGGTTGTGTACCTCATTCCATTACCTTGAGAAGTACTAAAAACACACTGTGATTACATTAGTCTAACATTTTAATCTAAGACAATTTGATAATTTAAGTCATAAAAGACATTTAGTGGAAAGTATAAAACATCAGATGTTTTAGAGACCTTGCCAAACGGTTTTAAAAGCCACTTGTGTTTTAACACCTTCTCTGTCCCCCCTTCCATTGTACAGGAACTTCCTGAAGGCATTTCCTCTGATGGGAGAGACACAGGAGCGAGAACGAGTGCTGGTGCATTTTTCCAAACGATTTTGCCACTGTAATCCAGAAGCCCTCACTTCTGAAGGCAAGACTTTTTATAGTGCAACCTTTAAATAATATTCTCATGAGTAGTTAGTTAGTTAGTTATAATTAGTACCACTTGCTCATATGTTTCTAGTTATACTTCCCCTGTTTTGTATTTGCAGATGGTGCTCACACACTGACCTGTGCTCTAATGCTTTTGAATACAGACTTACATGGCCATGTATGTATAATCCAGATGAATCTTGACAAACTATTCACTTATGTCTTACTTTGTGTCATTATTAAGGGCGAGACGATTACAGATTTGGATGGTACGATTATTGTCTAAGAAATAATCTCGATTATAAAGCGGGTAGTTCCAGTCCTTAAATCTGATTGGCTGAGATGTTTGTCCAGCCATGACATTATTAAAAATAACACACACCTCTGAGCACTTCACATTCATATCACTGCATAAAATACAATAGATTACTTTCACGATGTTTTTTACAAACTGTGTTCTGTACCGGATGTGTCTTTTATTCTCTTGTGGATGATCGGATGAATTAAACCTTTCATCCTTTCGATAAGTTTCAGATGTGGTCCAAACAACACTGCTCTTTAAAATCTGAGAAACCATAGCTCTTAACACTTTCACTTTGTCCTCTCCCTTATCAAACATCTGTCTCTGTATTTCTGACCTGCCTCTCCTAATGCACGCTCACCTCACAACTTGGCTGCGGTTATTTTCAGGTGGTAAGTGTGACTTTCTCCTCTACTTCTTCAGTCTTTCACATTTGAACCTGTCATATTTAATATGCTGTAAAAAGTAAAACCAGTTACTCTTAGACATTTTAGATGCATTCTGTAGTCCTTTAGAATTTAAGGGTGTGATTTGGATGTCCATGTGTCATAAATCACAAAAGGCTCACAATAAAATGCTTTTAAACCTTCATATACTGTATATTTACATTCAGCAGCTTGTTTTTTGTAAAAAGTATTTTGCAATATGCATTTTTCCCCTGGAGAGATACAGTTGTAAAGTTATTTTTCAAAGGAAAAAAATGTCTCAGTGAGCTTTAGTGTTTTGATTTATTCATTTTTCCAGCCACTGATTACAGTACCTGGGGTATTTGAGTGGCTGAATGTTCTCTCGTCAACTCACCTCCAGCATGTTTAAGACTGTAGAAAATACTGTGCACACAGGGATAAAGAATAAAAGAAAATTCCACACAAAAGTAACATTATCTTCAAACCAGGACCTTAAAAAGTTAACAACTGTGTGACCTTTATGTAAAAACCTGCAGCCACTTTAAATACAAAACTCTTTAGTACATTTTAGGATTTAATAGCATTTCTTAAAAACAAAAAGGCACAAAAAGCATTTATGTGCATCTAAGGGCAGCATGTACGTCTGCGGTCAGTCTGTAAAATTCACTCATTCATTCATCATCTCCCACTTATCCTCTATTAGGGTCGCGGTGGGGTTCCCCATGCCCATCCAGGGGAGAACGTCTCGGGTGGGGCAGATAGACCCAGGACAGGGCGCCAATCCATCACTGGGCACACACTCACTCACACAGACACACTCTATAGGGGGCAATTTTGAGAATTCAGTTAACTTGATCATTGTTTTTGGACTGTGGGAGGAAACCGGAGAACCCGGAGGAAACCCACGCAGACACGGGGAGAACATGGAAACTCCACCCAGATGGGCATTCGAACCAGGAATCGCTAGCGCTGAGAGGCGAACGTGCTAACCACTAAGCCACCGTGCCGCCTCGTCTGTAAAATTGTTTAATGAAAGACAATTGGTGATGCGTCACTGCCATCTGGTGGCTTAATTGTATAAGTCCTTGGGGTTCTGCTCCTTATGCTGCACATGTAGGTGATGGTGTGATATTTATAGACTGGAGAGGGTTAAGGGTTTGTAGGGAAATGTGGAATTAAATGCTGTATATACATGTGGACGCTTTAGGTTTTCATAGGCTGCTGTAAATTTAATCCTTTTTTGTCAGTCAACAAATCCAAGTCCTTACTTACCCTTGTTGGTTTTCATCTCATAATTACATCTTGCATTAAAAAGTCAGTTGTTTGTCATAATTTCAACTTTGTTTTCAAATAAAACGCTCATAGCACATCTACATAAGAATCTGTAATGCCATTACAACTCTGATTGGTGCAACCGGCTGAGTGTAAAGCTTTGATATTTAATACCAGAATAACCAACTTTGTTTTTCCCTAATTATATTTGCAGTTTGTGCTAAAAATTGTGACTCTATTTTTATTAATGGTGTGTAGGATTTCTACATTTTTGATTTGGTTGGTTCTTATTTCAGAACATCGGGAAAAAGATGTCTTGCCAGCAGTTCATTAGCAACCTTGATGGTCTGAATGATGGCAAAGACTTTGCCAAAGAATTACTCAAGGTACATGTTTTTAAATCAGAAAAAGTTTAAAACATGCACTGTTTGACTGTTAACATTAAGTACACAGTTTGATGTCGTTGTTATTTTTAGGTGCTGTACAATTCAATTAAAAATGAGAAACTGGAGTGGGCCATGTGAGTTTATATTTATTTATTTGCATTTTTACTTTACATGACATTGCATCTTCATTTGTCGGAACAACATAAAATCAATCTGTATCTATATTCACTGGACACTTTATATGATAATCCTCATTGTTTTAACTCAAATCAAGAAAAAATTGACATGAATCCAGTAAAATTATCTGCCAATATAGGAAGAAAGTTTATGTTGTTAAGATTTCTTGAAATAAGAAAAAAGATTATTTATCTTACATAAAAAAATATATGGCGGCACGGTGGCTTAGTGGTTAGCACGTTCGCCTCGCAGCACTGGGGATTCCCGGTTCGAATCCCCATCTGGGTGGAGTTTCCATGTTCTCCCCGTGTCTGCGTGGGTTTCCTCCGGGTTCTCCGGTTTCCTCCCACATTCCAAAAACATGGATCAAGTCAATTGATTTCTCAAAAATTGCCCCATATAGAGTGTGTCTGTGTGAGTGAGTGTGTGCCCAGCGATGGATTGGCACCCTGTCCTGGGTGTATCTGCCCAGCGCCCGAGACGTTCTCCCCTGGATGGGCATGGGGAACCCCACCGCGACCCTAATAGAGGATAAGCGGGAGATAATAAATGAATGAAAGAATAAAAAAATATATTCATCAGTTCTTTTGGAGACAGGTTTCTGATTGTTTAGATGAATTTTTTCGCAGTGTAAAGTCTGTAGTTTATTTGTTTCCCTATATATTTTGGTACATTCTTACACTTCAATACTCTTTTTGCAGCGAGGAAGAGGAATTGAGAAAGAGTTTGTCTGAGCTGGTTGAGGATCAGTGTGAGACGGGGGGTAAACGCGTCGTCAGAGTAACAGATGGTAGTAACCCATTTATTGCTATCCCACTTCTGCTCAATGCTGCAACGTACAAACATGGAGTCCTCACTCGCAAGAGCCATGCAGATATGGATGGCAAACGTAGTAAGTGTTTCAGTCACTCACATTAAGAGAGAGCTTACAGTCTTACGCAAAATTCAGATATGTCATTGATTATGTTAATAATTTGATTAGTGATTTAGGAAATTTACATCAATTTGATTTTTATTTTCTGCAAATCTTTATAAATAGATTGTATTATCTCTTTCTTTTTTTATTATTCCCATTAGGGGGCGCTACCATCACATTGTTCTCTATTTAGCCCTGTTCTGACGATCTTACAAACCTGTCTGCACCTGTCTTTAATGTCTGCATTAGTGAATCCCCTAGGATAAAATGTAGAGGGTGAAATAAATCACTTCTTTCAAAAGATATGATGAGAATAACAAATAATATTTAATACAATGAAAAGGCTGGATACACTAATTCCAGTACACGTTCAGATGACTGGCTGCTTAAATACTGGATTTTCAGAAAATGAAGAAAATTATGCAAATTTACAGCAACTAAAAAAAATCATTAACCAAATGAATTCCCATCATTCTGTCTGATTGTACAGCACCAAGAGGACGGCGAGGCTGGAAGAAATTCTATGCTGTGCTGAAGGGCATGATTCTTTATCTGCAGAAGGTAATTCACACACAAGTACAGTGTTCATTCCTTTTACATAATCTCTGCAGTATGGTAAGCTAGGCCCCCTCTGAAGTCACCCTCATTTCCCTCAGGATGAATATAAGCCAGATAAGGACCTGTCTGAAGTGGATCTAAAGAACGCCGTGCGTGTACATCATGCTTTGGCCACCAAGGCCTGTGATTACAGCAAGAGACCCAACGTCCTCAAACTCAAAACTTCGGATTGGAGAGTTTTTCTTTTTCAGGCACCGTGAGTTGTATTGTATTCTAAAGAATGAACAAATTTCTGCCAAAGGATGTTTTTTTTTACATATTGTGTATTGGGTTAGGAGTTTAAACAGTATAAAAATCTGGTTTGTGTATGTCATTGTGTAGGAGCGAGGAGGAAATGATGTCATGGATCTTTAGAATCAATCTGGTTGCAGCACTGTTCTCTGCTCCTGCATTTCCTGCAGCCATTGGGTCCATGAAAAAATTTTGTAGACCGCTGCTGCCATCATCGACAACCCGACTCAATCAAGTTTGTATTTCCTTTCTAAAATATAAACATTTTTTTTCTAAAAAATGCAAAAATTTTATATAAAGAAGTTTTTCTTCATATAAACATGCCTTTATAGGAGGAGTTATGATATGCTATTATAGTAAAATATCAGTCCAGTGTGTGTACAGCACATAAAAGCATAAATAAAAAAACATTTTGCTGGACTTAGATTTTTGTCCACTCTAAATAATAATTGACACTTATTTGTATAAATAATCATTACAGGAGGAGCAGCTGAAGTGCCATGAGAATAAACTGAAGCAGGTCTCTTTGGAGGTGGAGGAACACAAAAAGAACCCACCAGATCTCACACTTAAAAGCAAAGAGACCGAGGAGTACCGCCTCAAAGAACACTACCTAACCTACGAGGTCAGCAGGATTTCAAAGCTTTTTCAAAGTCCAAAAAGCTCTTATAAATACAGAATGCTGAAAACACTAAATAGGTTTTTGAAGTGATTTATATATGATGTTTAATACCTGTGTGTATGTGTATGTGCAGAAAAGCCGTTACGAGACGTACATCGGCCTTCTGCAGGCCAAGTTGAACGTGGGGAGTGATGACCTGGACAAAATCGAGGCTAGTCTGTTCAGCGGAGACAGCAGAGAAAGTCTCTTACGTAAAACCCGATCCAGCCCCTCCATCAGCAATTCTCATGGACTTAATGGACGAGCTGCTCCCAAACACCTTCCTGACAACTGCGACTGAACGGCAATTTCAGGGTCTAGACGTTGACCTCTGCAAATTTACACGTGTTTGAGACACGACCCTAACAACAACAGAAAGCAACAATGAGGAGGTTATGTGCTTTCTGGAAAGATAGAACAGTGGCCATTACATAAACCTTTCTTATTATTTTAATGCACAGTTAATTAGAATGAAGTATTATTAGTATTTCAACAGCAGGCAATTTAATATTCGCTTATTTGCCAAAAACAATACATAGAACTTGGGGACCAAGGTTGCATTATAGGAGAAAGGCGATGACACAAGGCGCTTTCTTGTGATGGAAAATGATGTGCACTATAATCATGAGGCTAATTTATTGTGATGACTGGAGAACACTCACTGCAGCATCACCAGGCACCTTTCTTGATGTCAGCATGAACTAATGAAGACATCACTATGTGTTTCAGGACCTGTTTCGTGAAGTGATGGCAGAAGGTGATGGCATGTTGCCACGTTTTCATGGTCAAGCCATTGCTCATTTAGCTTGTTTGTAAAAATGGCTGTGTGCGGGCGATGTAGCATTCGGCTTATTCATGAGGCCTTCGACGTCTCTGCCTCAGTAGCTGTTTTTAAGGGCTCTGGCACATGTCTTGGTGTGTGTTCAGATTCATGTGAGCTGTCTTTAGTACAATGCAAATGTCCTTCTTATTTATTGTCAGATTTATTTATTGTGAAGCGTATTTTCTGAGCCATTGCAGTGAACTCAAGACACTTAAAATGTTTAAAGCAATTAATTTTATTTGACTCTATATTTAATCTCTTCTTTTTCAATGATGCTACAGTGAAGGGTCATGGGGCCACAGTGTAAGGTGCTTATTCGAAAGTCTTACAGAAAGACAGGGTATTTGATGGACAACTCAGAACATGGAAAATGTTTGTGTATAAGAGTTAAAGAAATCAGATAATACATATTATTTCCAGATCTTTGTTTACTGCATCGTTACCATATCAGCCGTTCCTATGGGCAAGGATTTCATAGTTTCCAGAGGTGAAAGGCAGTTTGGAAAGCTTAATAATTTTTTTTTGCCACATTTAGAACTACGCCCTTACAGCCAATAACAAAATCATTTGATCTTTTAACTGATGGACATGTTAGATTTTTTAAAACTGCTCTTTCTTTTCTCACTATAGAGAAACCTGTTAGAATTAAACAGTCCGTTAAACATGGACCTTAACAAAAATCGGATTGGAAATTGTTAAATGTATTCAATTAATGCAATACGAAAGCAGAACAGTGCAAGCAGATGATTGTCAGTGCCTGACCACGACACAGAAGTCAAAGATTTCTCACGATGGACTGCTAGAAGTCATTCTGTCAACCATGAGAATGCAGGACAAAGCAGCAGGACTGCAAAGCTATCTACGTATCCGGATCCCGCTCTGTAGCATGAAAGACTGAAGCATACGAAGGCTGGCTTATTCTACTGTAAATCAGTACAGTGTTGAACATTTAGCATTTCTGCAGAACATGAACGTTTACTTCTTCAACTCTGACACATTTAGCTCATACATACTTCCATCCACATTTATGGTACAGACTTTGTGTGTTCGAGCAAGTGCAAGTAGATTTTTTTTAGTGCAGATCTTTTTTTGACGCATGAAGACTGTGAGATTGAGAGAATGAGGTTGTGACTCTCACACTGCTATATACAGAATAACAAAGAGTTGCAATTTTATACACTTAGTAACTGCTTTCTTATATGGACTTCCTGATACTTGTTGCTTCGGCTGTTGTGCTAACTAAGATTTTCCCCAATGTTTAGGGTAGAATACAAAAGCTGTTATAATAAAAGATTGTGATTAATATTTTGTAATATTCACTGCTCTGATGGGGTTTTTATCACACATAAAACACTATATGGACAACATTAAAACAACAACATATCAATACCTTTTAATGACATCATTCTACATTGTCCCTCTAATTTTAGCTGCAGTAATGTTTACACTAAGATTTTGGAGCGTGTATACAGTTTTACCAATTCATCTTGCCAGACACTAATGGATGAGATGGCATGGATTACAATCTACAGTCTTATTTAGGGAATTGATGTTGGATGGAAGTCACCCATCTATAAGAATTTGTACTCTGCTCAGTCATGCTAGCCTTCCCCAAAGTATTCCCACAAAGTTGGAATCATACAGTTTTCCAAAATGATCATGCTGTAACAAATTTAAACGAGAATGATGTTTACTTTTTCTTATCCTCTATTTTTTATTTTTATTTTTTTTTGTCTTTTTAACCACAATTAAGATTTATTTCAAGTAAGATGAAATAAAACTTCATTTAAAGTTCTTGTAACGGGTTCGTTTGAACACTAGGTGGCAGCATCGTCACGCAGTCCTGTATTAATCATGTGCGATCTGGTTCAGCTGTCAAACCGGCTGTTTAACGCGACGCTTTGCTCCGGGTCGCAGCTTAGTGAGGTACAAACAAGGCCTTTGTGGGGGGGGGACGACACTTGCCCCAGCCCCTGTGGTTCGCCCCAGCTGGATGTAACAAAAGTTTTAGAAAAAAGTTCTTTGCTGGTGCGTTTTCCTCTAACTACTGTGGAGACCATGCCTTAGGGCTCCCTTCCAGTAGTTGGTAAGTGTGACGTCACTCCTCTCATGCATTTTCTCTGCTGTGTGTGTGTGTGTGTGTGTGTGTGTGTGTGTGTGTGTGTGTGTGTGTGTGTGTGTACGTACGCGCCTTGGAGTTCACCTTGCCCAAGGGCACGGCTTTCATGGTGTTTGATGGGCCCGGCAATCGAACTGGGGACCTTGAGGGTAGCAAGGCTGGGTTCTTAACCACAAGCCTATGACTGCATCTTTTAGTTGGGTATAGTGAACACTTGATACCCGAGCTGTCTGTATATTGTCTCCGCTGTTACCCCTGGTAACAGTTCTATTATAAAACCTTCTTAATCCATGCATTTGTAATAGCAGTGCCACCCTCTGCAGCCTCTCATGGTATTATGAATTAGCGACATCAGCCGCAGTGAGCATGTTGTCAGAAGTGTTTAAAATAACTGTGTACAATATGCATTAATCACTTCCCTTCATTAAAAATGTATTTCCTTTTACTGCTCACTGAGGAGTCTTCAGCAGCTTCTTTATTACTGTTTAAAACAGAACGACTGCAAATGCATTTGAATGTAAAGCAGAACAGGCCTTAATATCTTTAATATATCTAATATATCTAATATAGCCTGGATATCTTTTTGCTCGCTATGGTTCAAGGTGACTGCAGCTGCACAATGTGGTGGTGGGTGGTGGTTTTTCAGCACCATGGACAGCTCCATATCTCGCCATCAGAGGGCGTTATGCCACTCTGCAGAATTCAGATTTTATATGTGAATAAGTACAAAGCATTAAAGAGTTCAAGAACTACCAAGTCATTTATTAGTTTATTGCGTAAACTATAGAGTATAGGTTAATAGAGCCACCAGTTTCATTGCATTGATTAAAAACCTAAAATATCAAAGTTTTAACTTAATGGCTAAGTTTGGGCTTCTAATTATTAAATGCTACATAACTGACCTTTTTTTTTTACTTAATAACCCTAAAATATATGTTAAACTTAACAGCCAAATCAAACAATGAACAATTGCATTCACTTGTCTGGTTACTTAAACATCAAAATTCATAGTGAAACTTTAAAATTTGTAAATTCGTAAGGTCTGGATATAAAAGCCAAGGGTATATTTCTGTATAAACTTCTCCTCGATTTACTTGACTGACGCTTTACATTAATGCTGACTCTGTCCGTGATTAATGCTTCTGTATACTGGTCAAAATGATTCTATTCCGGATGAGTCAGTATGAACTTGGAAACAACTGCCATCACTGCACTTTTTTGAAGCACCTCTCTCTTCTGTGTTGCTATTGAAATACCAAACACATTTTTAGACTTTATAACTCTCCTGTTCCTTTTTTTGCTTCCGTGGCATTTGCTTATTCCTACGACACAATCTGGGGATTGAGGAGGCTGTTCGTTTTTTAAGTCTATATTTGTAGTGCAGTGTGAGATCTGAGGAAACATAGGAACTTTAGGAAGTCCTTCTGAAACTGTTCCCCTCCCCCCCAGACAAAATTAGTACACTAATCCTTTAAGTAGAAAAATAATGAATGACTGTTTATAGTTCTATAGACACATACAGTTGTTATCTTTTTGGCAAGAGTGTAATATAAGAGGTTATGTATGTACACGTGATAAAGTTTATTTATGTCTCTCTGCTATTTAACTGCAAAGCATTCAAATAAAACGTATATAAGCAACAAGTTTACCTAAACCACCCTTTGAATTTAGTTGATTAATGTCTTTTTATTGGTAAGACAGCTTTTCGCAATCAAGCTTATCCTCTAGTTAAGACAGCATCAGACTTTCCAGGGGAATGAAGATTTTATTGCAATTAGTCATTTTCAGACAAAAACAGGATTTCCAACTCAAAAACAAGGTATGTACCTGTACAAAAACGCACTGGTTACCGATTAAGGAAATTCAATAAGCTCATGAGAATACACAAACAGCAAAGGATAGGTGCAGGCCAGAATACACAAGATGTTGGAGGTGGCAATGCAGAGGTACTTCAAAGCCGATGTAAGCACCATAGTTTTGTTGGAAGGCAAAAATAAGTCATGTGCTAAAAATGGCTGGCTGGAGTTTAACATGGGTACATATATGAGAGCAGTCATCACAGTTGTTTTTTTTTTTTTTTTTTTTCATCAGACATTTTAACCAACTAAATGAAGGAACAGTTGGTGCACTACAATTTCATCATGCAGTTGACTTTAGTAAACCTTCTGCAACACAGACAAAATAGATTTCAATAAGTAGAAGAACATGATACATCTCCGCCCAACATCAATAGTCACAAAGCCTGTAAAGTAACGTTATACTGTTTTAATGTGAGATCTCCTATCAAAAATAATATGCAGACTTTTAAATCTTTTACTTAATATATTTAAAGTGCAAGTATATATCCATTTGATTTAATGCTTTCTGTAAGTATAAAACACAAAGAAAACATGGCAATACACTTTATATATATATAAATATATATAAATATATATATATATATATATATATATATATATATATATATATATATATATATATATATATATATATATATATATATATATATATATTCTATTTTTTTAAAAGAGGAGCATCATATATAACAAACCATATATATACACACACATCACAGGTCATATATTTAGTTTTCGGTAAAGTACAACACATTTCATTGGTTATAAAACGTGATGGAACATGGAATATGAATCTTCCTTATGCAATTACCTTTTAGTTCACCATTCTGAACCCAAGCTAACTGTCCTAAGATTTTTTTAATCAATCACCTATACGATCTTTTGAGTCTTCACACTTGTACCCTCTACATTTTTAAAAAACAAATCGCTAAACATGTATATGCTAGACTGGTTTGGCCATGGTCTTAAGCTCGTTCTGCTCTAAAATTGTGAAGCAAATACAGGACCAAACTGGCTCTGATTTTGGGATGGTTGGTCGAAATCTTGCAGGTTCTGATTTCTGTTGGCTTTGCTGTGTTTAATCTAGTTTGTTGTGTAACAAAGTTATGAAGCAATAATATTTTTAAAAATGGACATTTAAAAACAGACAATAGAAGAAGAAGCACCACTAACAGGAGACTATGAAAGCCTAACTCATATTCCCCACCGAACAGGCAGAGCACCATTACAGGACTTTTCCTGTGGGCGAGTTGCACATTAGTAAGATCCACACTTGTTATTCTTTCAGTAAATACTGCTCTTTAGATTGAAAGCAAAGCTAGAACTTTGCTGGTGTGGAAGTGAGCGAGAATGGTGACAGAACCTCTTAGTGGATCGCTGCCAGGTTTATAGGCAGTCATTTAGACCATAGAGCCATATAGTACTTGATAGCACCTTTAGTATAAATTAATTCCTTTTTTAAAAAATAAAAACAAAAATTTTTACTTCAGTGTGTGTTTATTGTTAAGAAAGATGGCTTTCGAGTGCAAGGTGGTCGGATCGCTCATCAGCAAGCAAAATAAAAAGGGCCAGAAGTGGGAGTGTACGTCCTATATTACACAAAAGGAACTGCTTGTTGTAGCTCATTCACCATGAATCAGCTCCATGCACAGCTTAAATATAAGATCGAAGGTCAAACATCACTTTCCATGTTTTAAAAGAAATGGCAATCAAACCATCCTAAAAGCAAGTTCCAACATCTCAGAATGTAAACATCTCAGAATGATTTTTTGTCACATTACATTGAAGCCATAACCATTGAAACAAACATTTAAAATGAATATGCTAATTTTAATGATTTGTATTAATTTCTTTAATTTATAATTTTTTTTATTAAATTATGCAACAATTCTTTGGGTAGCACAATGATGCAATAGTTGCTCCCACCTCACAGGAAAAGGCCCTGGGTTCAATTCCCCATCAAGGCGGACAAATGTAAAAACATGCTAATTATGAAGTTTCCCTTGGTGTGAATGTGTGCATGAACGTGTTTGCGATGGACTGGCGACCTTTCCCGGGTGTTTCCCAGGCTTTGAGCATTGGGATAGAGTTTTGCATTGTGTTCAAATATGTATCTAATTCTCAGGATAAGTGAGACAAAAACGTCTTTTGTTGGTTTGAGATGCTAATAGGCCTAAGATTTAGAAAACAGCCTAATAAAATCAAAGTGTGTATTTTTGTGATTAGGAACAATGTGCAAGAAAAAAGAGGCTTCAAAATGTCATTGCATTTATGGCACACACTGAACAGCTGGGCAGTGTTAAGCATTAGCCTTCTTAATTTGACTCATCATTCATATATGATTATTTATAGAGCGAGAGAGAGAGAGATGTGTATATATTCCATACCAACCATATCCAGTGGTATTTAACAAAGGTATGGAAGAGAGAGAGAGAAAAGTGCTTTGAGTTCTGTTACTGTATGAAGAATTTTACCTCCTTGCAATGCAACCACTATTCCTGTATCCTCATAATTCTTGTTTACTTCCTAAGCAATAGGGATGCACGATATACAATATGCTTATATTTTCAAACTATTGTCAGTCTTTTGCAGGTGCAGACCAACATGTTAAAATAATCACATTTCTAATGATTACCACCGTCATTCTCCTCTATGCTTATAAATAACAATAATGTTAGATTGTAGTGTTCGCCTCCACCATTCCAGTATTGAGACCAATAAAACTTCACCTCCAAAATGTATGCGCTGTTGATTCCGTTTTCTCAGTCATGACTTTGTCCATTTTTGTTTTTTATTCCGTTTTTCGGCACAAAATTAATTGTGTGTGTTGATGTAAAGTTCCAGGAAAATCGTTTAATATAAAAACCAGCGTGTGGTCCTGACTCAGTCATGAAAGATTCCTCTAGCATTTGAAATATTTACGTTAAGATACTGAAAATAGTAAAGATCTGTTGTCTGTCAAGTTTGTATAACAATTAAAAGTTCTAATATGTACCAGGCATGATCAGCCAGGCTTTAAGCTCTTCGCAGCCGGATGTCATCGTGCATCCCTACTAAGCATGTTTGAGATCCTACCTAGGCATATAGAGGGGAAACATTGGTTACATACCCCAGTCTAGGCTATCATAGTGCTATTCAGCTTATAAAGTACACTTATCATAACTTAATATGTGCAACATTTGAAATTTGTCCTACTTTTGTTTTTTGTTTTTTTAGAAATTAGATTATCTAAACATTTTCCTATCTTTAAATATTAACATTCTTGATAGTGATGCACCAATAACACACCAATATGGGGTGTCTGCCTGATACTGTGCTTATGTACTAATATATGTAATACTATATACCAAAACAATGGCACCCGATTAAACTTTACATTGTAATTTTAGTTGTTCTGGTACAGTTGTACATTGTGTGGTACTGCAATCCACTAAATGAATTACAAATTCCAATTTGTTAAAAAAAAAAAAGTTTTTTAAAAACATGCTTTATTGCACTGATGTTTATGTAACAGAATTTGAGGGCTTACTGTAATGTTGGTTAAGTACTCATAGTATCACCAAGTACCCATATTTTAGTACACTTGTACAGACAAATTGACAAACATGGTGTCAGTGCATCTCTAATTTTTTAGACATAAGTTTATCTTAGATAAATATTTAAGACTCTGGAAGCATTGTGCCTTTAAACATCCAAAACAAGACAAATGAGCAACTCAATGCTATTTAACTAAGATGCTCCACACTGAGCTATTTAACAAGGCCTGGACTCTCTTTGCCATCACATGCTCCACAACGGACAAAGCTGCCACGCAACCAGCAAAGCTCATTCTGCCGGACCTATCTGCGTCATGTGCACAGCCTCTGAAGGCTGACCTTCAACTTTTGACTTAAGCAGCAAATAAAATCCAGTTCTAAAATTGGACAGCATAAATTTTTGCCAATAGGAAAAAAAGAAATCACACTGGTCTAACTCTATGAGGACAGAGAGAAAATAAACATCTTGGCACACAAGCCACAATATTGCACAAGGTGCTAAAACGGGAGCAAAAATAAACCAATAAACAATGTACTGCGGTGTCAAGTTTAACAAAACTGTGGCCAATGGTAAAAAAGCAGGAACGGGGGTGGGGGGTGGAATAAATCGGCGAGTGTTTTTAGCACCATACAAAATATACAGGCTACTAAATCTGCCCTACGTCTACTTATACCGGCCTATGCAGCAAAATGCAGGGCATAAGCCATGGACAGCAATTTTTTCACTCAATCATGTTTCTTTATTATTATTTTTTAAATATATTTTAACTCTAATAAGGAGCATAAGGTGCAAAGTTCCACTGCTTTTGCATGACTACATCCATGTTTACAGAAATGCTGCTTGATAATCATCGTCATCATCATTATCCTCATCCGTGTTCTAAGGTGAATACAGACAGGAGAGGAACCAGTGAGCCTCTGTATAGTTTGGCTTCAGAAAAAGTCCTGTAGAAGCACCACAAGTGCACAGTGATGACGATGTCGTGACCCAAACACAAAGTGACACCAAACAGCAATTGAAAGTGAATGTAACACATAAAGCATGTAAACGTGTGGAGAGTATTAAGGCACCAGGTTGGTTTGGGGCACTGCACTGCTGCACATGCTCACACTAGTGGAACAGCTCCTTTTTTTTTTTTTTTCTTTTTTCATTTATTTTTTTTTTCTTCATGACCCCCACCTTCCCCGAAAAAAAGAAAAGAAAAAGAAAAGCATATCCCACAAAAAACGTGGGCATTTTTTTTTAATAAGAATCTAAATATATCTGATTCACAAAATCATAAATTTATACTTCTAAGTTAGCACTTTAATGAAACGTGCCCAAAAGGCTATGGACACCCAACAAAATCCGCCAAGGATTAACACACCCCGCTCATTTGTCTCCCAATGGACTTCAATGAAACCAGAAGGTTTAATGCTGGGGATTTTGTCATCCATGCTGTAATAGGGTCGACATATTTAATAGAAATAAACGTTTACTGATCGTATTAGCGAATGCCTCTCCGACCCTGGACATACTGTGCTGTTACTCTCCTCACTAAATCTGGCATAAGAAGCAGATGTTGCATGGCTAGCTAATACAAACTATTTCATTTGCACTTTAGGCATCTCAGAAGGCGAGTAAGATTAGATATCCTCAAATGCCTTGAGTCATGGAGGGACTGACATCCATTCAGCAGATGGACTTTTTATCCGAAACGTACCTTCATATGTAGATTTCCTTTTTAACATGTAAGATTTTGGTTCATCATTTCCCCCAAATACAGTAGCTTTGTGCTGGAAAGTTTGAGAACATAGCTCCATTTTTAGCTTTAGTTTTCCTTTTTCATTTTGATTTGCACTTTGTATAATAGCTTGGACGTGTACAAAAAACGCATGGGTAAGTAGACACTCTCCGTTTTCACACTTCAGTGGATCTGGTTATCAATAGCAGCGGCTGACTGTTAGGTGGTTGAGTAAATAGAGAATAACCGGCAGATGGACAAAACGATCGATGCAACTGCAAATCTCTGTTTGTATGGAGATCCCTCGCCAACCTGTCTGGTGCCTTCGCTTTACAGTAACGTATGATTACATGGCCCTTTTGTCGTTAAGGTTTTACCGACGCTAAGCGTCCGGCGTCCAAGCCCGTCCGTTAATCCTCGTCCCCGTCTTCACCGTGCAGGCCCTCGGGTAACAACTCCCGCGCCCTGCGCTCTCTGCTCCGGTCCTGGATCTTCTTCATATCGTCCGCGTACTTGCAGAAAGTGGCGCCGAACTTGGACCACACTTTGCACGGCACTGTGATGGAGTTGCGGTAGGTGGGCTTCACCTCGCTGACGCGCATGAACACGCCGTACTTGTTGGAGCCCACGTCGAAGAAAAAGCGCTTGTTGTCCACGGTGAGCGACGTGCCCTCGGGCAGCTCGGCCGGCTCCTCGTCCACGCCGTAGTCGTCAATCAGTTTCGCCAACGCGTCGCGGAACTCGATGAGCCCCTGCGCCGGGAGAGCGATGGTCTGGCCTTGAGCGGTGCCCATGCCGGGGCCCCGGTTCACGGTCTGTCGGATCCGTAAGAACCGGCCCCTCTGGTTCTCCTTCAGATCCATGTAGTATTTCCGATTCTCCCGCACCAGGAACTCGCTCTTGAGCGCCCGCCGCGGCTCGTCCTGCACCGCGTCCGGGTGACTGGGGCCCAGCTGCGCGTAGTGCTCGATGAAGTCGCCCAGGTAATCTCGGAACTCCACGGCGACCGACATGGACAGCGTCAGGCGGCTCTTGTTTCCCGCGGCCCCGACCTCGGCGATCTTCAGAAAGCGGCCTTTGGCGTTCTGCTTCACGTCCAGGTAGAAGCGCTTGTTCTGGATGTCGACGCGCTTGGACGCCAGCTCCTCCGTGTCGTGCTGCAGCCGGGACGCGGCGCCCATCGGCCCTTGGTGCATCGAGCCGCCGCTGCCGGGGCCCGTGGCGAATCCTCCATGCTCGCTGCCGCTGTCTCTGTCCGCCATGATGTCGCCTCCTCCGCTTCCCTTCTCTCCCCGGTCTCTGCCTCAGCCCGCTGCTGACCTCGACGCCGCTCTCGCGATATCTGAGGAAGCGGAGGAGTCGAGGTACAGTACAGACGAGGCCTGCTACTGTAGTCCAAACGAGCGCGCGGGTGCGCTGGTGACCGTCAGAGCGCCGCAAGAAATGCGCAGGACTACGCATACAAACTTACTCATTCATTTATCCATTATCTTCCGCTTTATCCTCTATTAGGGTCGCGGGGGGTTCCTCATGCCCATCCAGGGGAGAACGTCTCGGGCGCCGGGCAGACACATCCAGGACAGGGCACCAACCTATCGCTGGACACACACTCACTCACACAAACACACTCTACATGGGGCAATTTGGAGAACTCAATTGACTTGATCCATGTTTTTGGGCTGTGGGAGGAAACCGGAGAACCCGGAGGAAACCCACGCAGACGCGGGGAGAACATGGAAACTCCGCCCAGATGGGGATTCGAACCGGGAATCCCTAGTACTGAGAGGAGAACATGCTAACCACTAAGCCAACGTGCCGCCCACAAACTTACTCTTTTAGTTCTAATATAAGATTCATTCATTCATTATCTTCCGCTTTATCCTACATTAGGGTCGCGGTGGGGTTCTCCATGCCCATCCAGGGGAGAACGTTTCGGGCGCTGGGCAGATAAACCCAGGACAGGGGGGCAATCTATCGCTGGGCACACACTCACTCACACAGACACACTCTATATGGGGCAATTTGGATAACTCAATTGACTTGATGTTTTTGGATTGTGGGAGGAAACCGGAGAATCCGGAGGAAACCAACGCAGACACGGGGAGAACATGGAAACTCCACCCAGATGGGGATTCAAACCGGGAATCCCTAGTGCTGAGAGGCGAACATGCTGACCACTAAGTCACCGTGCCGCCATCTAATATAAGATAAGATAAACCTTTATTTATATTACAATGGGGAAATTCACATTCTTAGCAGCAGATACAGAGGAGAGTGAAAAGGTATCCAGTCAATAGAAGAGATGTAAACAAAAAACTAGGAAAAATAGTTAGAAATCTATATATATAAGATAAAAATCTAATTTTCAGTTATTTACAGTCCTACAGGAATAAAATGAATCAAATATTGCACATATGCTGTCTGATTAAGCAGCAGACAGTTATTACAGTTATTACATACATATGATTGAAATGTATACAGATGATTGAAATCTTCTACCTGCTTTTTCCACGTTGCACTGAGAATGGCTTACGGTGTAGCCAGACAGTTACAGACCCTCTTTTTAATCATAGGCATTCGTTTATAGGTGTTTTTAAGAGTTTGGCTTTCGAGTATTACAATTATGACAATTATGCTGTGGGCTTTATGTTTATCAACATGGGGTGAGAATTATTAAACATCAGCATGTAGTGCACAGGTGACGAAAAGATGGTTTCATCTCAACAACCTGCGTGCATAGACTGAAATAATCAAATATCACATAGCTAACTTTAAATAAAGGTATTAAACACTTTTGCTGCACGAACTTTGCACACTGTGTGTGTGTGTGTGTGTGTGTGTGTGTGTGTGTGTGTGTGTGTGTGTGTGTGGTGTGTGTGTGTGTGTGTGAGAAAGAGTGCCCCAATGTGACTTTAGTGACTTGGATTTTGTGTTTAGACATTCATGCCAAGTTACACAAGAACTTGTCCCCCCATTTTTTTGCAATTCAACATTCAATTCAAGGAAACATTCCTGGACATAAAGACGACATCAAGCCACTCTTTAAATATTTTAAAATCACAGGCATGAAGCAAAATATTAAATAAAATATCATATATAAAATATTACAGTTAATTCAGGTTATATGAATAATCTGACGGTTAAATGAATCACCACAACGTTGGTTTACGGTTCAGGACCACGGACAGCGGCTTCACAGAGCTCCTGCTGTCCACCTACGCTATTCATTTCAAAAAATGTAGTTTTTTTATTTTTATTTTTTAATAATTAAACAATTTAACGACTCCAGTGGTCTACTCTAATCAAGGGACTTTATCTCTTACATAACTATTATTCAGGTTTGATTTTCATCAGATGTTGGTGACTGAAGAATCATAATCAGAAATAAGAATAATCTAGCGGCACGGTGGCTTAGTGGTTAGCACATTCGCCTCTCAGCGCTAGGGATTCCCGGTTCGAATCCCCATCTGGGTGGAGTTTCCATGTTCTCCCCGTGTCTGCGTGGGTTTCCTCCCACAGTCCAAAAACATGGATCAAGTTAATTGAATTCTCAAAAATTGCCCAATTTAGAGTGTGTCTGTGTAAGTGAGTGTGTGCCCAGCGATGGATTGGCGCCCTGTCCTGGGTCTATCTGCCCAGCGCCCGAGACGTTCTCCCCTGGATGGGCATGGGGAACCCCACCGCGACCCTAATAGAGGATAAGCGGGAGCTA
>JAFMOD010000234.1:1541328-1557142 GCA_019802435.1 Corydoras maculifer
GGGATTAGGGGGGGTTTCTTGGTGACCTCCGATCGCTGCGTGGAGTTTGATTGTTTCAGTGCTGCTCTTCTCTTGCTCAGTTTGCCTGCAACATCCTCCAGCAGACGCACGATCCGAGGCAAGAGGCAGATTGGTGGTCGCTGCGCGCGCGCGCGTGCGTGTGTGTGTGTGTGTGTGTGTATGCAGTGAGCAGCAGAGGGGACGCGCTTGTTGCATCGCCCAGCTGCACATCTCTTGCGGGTCCTGCGTGTGTCGTCGCGCTTCGGAGAGCCATTCCAGATTTATTAGAGAACCTCGTTCAGGAAGCCGCCGTTCCTCTGACAGTCCACCGGCGCGGCGATGCCATTTAGCCGGACGCACGAAGACTAGCGGCGTCTTGCGGAATCTGCGCTCTGGCGAGGAGCGTAATTTATGAACGCACATCGGTGTTGGGGGACTGCGCTGAAGGAGAATGCAGAAACGCGGCTTCTTTTTCTGCCCCGCGCCGCTGCCCGGGGCCGTTTCCGGTTCCTGAGCGTCCCGCAGTCCCCCGTCACGAAACCGCGCGGGGAAAAAGCGGCGCCCACAGATGGCATGGGCACAGCCTGCGCAAGGTCTGCCGCTCTTCCCCGCCACCGGAGCCCACCCACCATACCCCGCCGCCGTAACCTTTCACCGTCCCGCGTCCTCCCCGAGACCACTGCATCCGCACCTGCACCTGCACCACCGCGGCCGGCCGCCCCTGAGCCACAGCCGACGGCATGAGGAGGCTTGATGCGGTGCACTTCTCCATGCTGCTCGTCGGGGTCTCCTTCGCTTGCTACGCCCCGACTTTGGATTCCCTGCAACAGCAGGCATACCGATCAGCCGTGGTGATCGAGGGCGAGGTCCGCACACTCCTCGCCAACGCCTCCAACAAGAACTACAGCGTTAGCGTCCGCGTCTTGGACGTGTGGCCGATCAACAGCGGCGGGCTGGAGCGGGAGCAGCTCGTCACCGTAGGCGACTTCGGCTCCGAGGCTCCGTGCGTCGCAGTGGAGAAGGACCACAGATACATCTTTTTCATGGACCCTACCGAGGAGCCCCTAGTTTTTAGGGCCTCGTTCGCTCCTCTAGAAACCGTTGAGAGGAATTTGAAAAAGGATGTGGAGAGCGTGCTGTGCGCGGACTGCGGTAAGTTCATTCTACAGTGAGTCGGGAGTCGCACTACTGCCGATGCAAAGCACCGAGGTGTGATCAACAATTAGATTTCATAATGCATCCAAATCCACATCTTCTGCCAACACTGACGCGTCTGCATCCGAGAAAACACATGTTTGTCATTTAGACAGTCCTCTCTGGTTTAAAGAAGCACTCCGTGACTGCATTGCCTGCCTAATTACTGCCATCTCCACGGTTCTGATCAGCTGGCTTGGCTGCAGCATCATTTCATTTGACAAATTTGACAAGCTGCTTGAAACCATACAAAGTGTCACATGTTGTAGTACTAGATCATATCGCCTACTGGCACTGCAATGTGTGTGCGAGACCTCAATGGGCCTGTGGTTCTGTAAAGCTCATATGTAATGTGTTGCAGATGTCAGTGTGTCACTTTGCTTTTATTGGGCAAGACGCTGGAAACCACGTGACTGATAAAAAGGGCATGAACTGTATGTTTGACAAATGGCCAACTGCATAATGATGTTCCCTGAATGGCAGACAGTTATTCCATCTGAAAACCCATATTATGTCTCGTGCAAAAGTTTGGGCGCTCCCTGATCAAATTGAATGCTTTAGTAAAGTGGTAGATATAAGTTAGAAAAGCTCTTTAAGAGGAAGCACATTTCTGCATATTTGCTGTTTATTTCCTGAACCTACCTCAAGGAAAAATGTGACCTGCGGGAAAAGTTATGCATGTTTATTTCTTTAAATTTTAGTACTGTTTTTACAGTAAGTACAGACCCCACTGCCAGAAAAGTTGGGACACAAATAGAAATGAGTTATTTGTAAATTGGTAATAATCTTTTGGACTTTGTTAGAAAGTTACAATACAACTGGCCAACATGCATGGCTGTGTGTTTTATTTCTTCCATCTGTGTCAGTGGTACTTAATGAAAATAGGAAACTCATGATCAAGAGGGAGGGCGGCACGGTGGCTTAGTGGTTAGCACATTCGCCTCTCAGCGCTAGGGATTCCCGGTTCGAATCCCCATCTGGGTGGAGTTTCCATGTTCTCCCCGTGTCCGCGTGGGTTTACTCCGGGTTCTCCGGTTTCCTCCCACAGTCCAAAAACATGGATCAAGTCAATTGAATTCTCCAAATTGCCCCATATAGAGTGTGTGTGTGTGTGTGTGTGTGTGAGTGAGTGTGTGCCCAGCGATGGATTGGCGCCCTGTCCTGGGTCTATCTGCCCAGCGCCTGAGACGTTCTCCCCTGGATGGGCATGGGGAACCCCACCGCGACCCTAATAGAGGATAAAGCGGGAGATAATGAATGAATGAATGAATGATGAAGAGGTGTTTCCCAAAACCTTTGTGCAATAGTGCAGTTGTAGATGGGCACTGATGCACCCCATGCCATCACAAATGTTGTTTTCTGTACAAAATTTATCTTCTTTATAGTTGAATGCAACAATATATTTATGAATATTTTGACCAAAAAAACATCTAGTATATGTTAATGGTTACTTGTTATGCAGCATTCTCGTGTAATCAATACATATAAGACGCATCTAGTTTACGAACGATCATATCTATTATACCACTAACTGCTAAGTGACACTAACAGCAGGAATTGCTGCTCTCTGCAATAGGTGATTTGTCCTAAATCTGACCTGTTGGAGCAGTTCTATGAGCAGTCATGTGGTATGACTAGAGTAAGAGAAAGAGGGAGAAGCAGCCTCTGTAAAGCCCTTATGTCACACAGAGCTGAAAGATGGCTTTGAAAAGGAAGTGCCCCATTTAAAACTAGGTTCCGTGTACATTTAGATGACACTTTAACAAATCTGGCATTCCAGAAATAGAATTCCCGCGATTTATTGATGAGCTTTTATGTCCCACATTAAACAAGCTGTTTTAAGCTCTAAATCCTTTGCTTAGCTTCCACATTAAAATGACTTTAAATTAAAATAGTTCAGTGATGTTGCTTAACTTCTCAAAACTGAATATATTTAGTTGTGAAACTAAAAGCATGGCCATGAAAACACACGGTGAGGGGATTTTTTTTTCTAAAATTGAATTAAAGGCGGGCGGCATGGTGGCTTAGTGGTTAGCACGGTCGCCTCTCAGCACTAAATATTCCTGGTTCGAATCCCCATCTGGGTGTCAGCTGGAGTTTCCATGTTCCGTGTCCGTGTGGGTTTCCTCCGGGTTCTCCGGTTTCCTCCCACAGTCCAAAAACATGGATCAAGTCAATTGAATTTTCCAAATTGCCCCCTATAGAATGTGTTTGTGTGAGTGTGTGCCCAGCGATAGATTGGCGCCCTGTCCTGGGTCTATCTGCCCAGCGCCTGAGATGTTCTCCCCTGGATGGGCACGGGGAACCCCCCCCCCCCCCGGCGACCCTAATAGAGGATAAAGCAGAAGATGAATGAATGAATGAATGAATGAATAAATTAAATTAAAGCCCCTTTGTAAAAACATCATTAGCCTTCAGATTAGTTTGCCTCTCATCCTTGAGGATCCAGGTTTGAATCCCAATCTGGGTGGAGTTTCCATGTTCTCACGGTGTCTGTGTGGGCTTCCTCTGGGTTTTCTGGTTTCTTCTCACAATCGAAATACATGGATTCAAGGTAAATTGGCTACTCTAAATTGCTCTAATAAAGAGTGTGTGTTTGTGTGTGAGTGAGTAATTGTGTGACCATTGATAGATTGGCGCCCTGCCCTGTGTGTATCTGCTCAGTGCCCGAAATATTCTCTCCTGGATGATTAATGCAGGAGATGATTAATACATTAATATTTTTTCACTTATGCAATCGAAGTGGCGGCACGGTGGCTTAGTGGTTAGCACGGTCGCCTCTCAGCGCTAGGGATTCCCGGTTCGAATCCCCATCTGGGTGGAGTTTCCATGTTCTCCCTGTGTCTGCGTGGGTTTCCTCCGGGTTCTCCGGTTTCTTCCCACAGTCCAAAAACATGGATCAAGTTAATTGAATTCTTAAAAATTGCCCCATTTAGAGTGTGTCTGTGTGAGTGAGTGTGTGCCCAGCGATAGATTGGCGCCCTGTCCTGGGTCTTTCTGCCCAGCGCCCGAGACGTTCTCCCCTGGATGGGCATGGGGAACCCCACCGCGACCCTAATAGAGGATAAGCGGAAGATAATGAATGAATGAATGAAATCGAAGTACATTCTTAATACAATGCTTGTTTTTGGAGTGGTACATGTACATAGTTATCTTGAGGTCCAATTAGTAGACTTTAGGGAAGAAATTAATTTCTAATTGTAGCCCGATATATACAAGGTACAAAACCAACACGGAATATGATTTTTTTTTACCTTATTTTCATTGAATTACCATGATATTTCTATAAAACTGGATGTTAAAACATTATTTAAAGATAAAATTGAATAATGGCCAGTTTATATTTGTGGCTGTAACTGGCCCATTTGTTATCTTAAACTTTGAACTGCTACTCCATGTAGAACACTGTAAACCTGCATTCAACTGCATACTTGTTCTCTATATAAATAAATGCTCAATAAATGTGTATAGTATTAGGTTAGACTTAATACCAGCATGTGTTGGGGATGTTGAAAGAAATTTTCAGACAGACACTGTAGGTTGTGCTCAAACACAGTCCCACTACTAAAAAATGTGCTACAGCACTTTGGCCTCATACATAGATTTTGGACTGTTTTCTCTGGTGTGTTTTTATATGGTTTAGATGCAGTCTGTGCAGATTTAGTTGAAATAAAATCTAATAGTATTTCTTTGGCCTGACTTGGCACATGAGTTGCACTTGGCTCACTCTTTAAAAAAGAAAACCCCTATGTTTTTTTAATATTTTCAAGCGTTTATACAGATTTACAGAGTGAATCCTACTTGGTTACATTTTTGTGAATCAGCTTGTGCATATCTACGTGAGGGAAGAGCAAGAGTGAGCGTGAAGTGCAACTGAGAAAATCGAACGTGGAAATACTTGAGGTGAGAGGGGAAGAGTGTGGGGGAAGGGAAAGAGGAGGGGGCTGGCTTTCTCACGACTTGAAGGAGGGCGAGAAGTGGAGCGATGGAGAGAGGGGAATGAGAGAATAGCTTTCCCCTTCTTTGCCTGCAAGCACTTCATGAACTATTCATCACTCTCTGCTCATCCACTCACTCTCTCTCTCTCTTTCTCTCTCTCTCTCTTTTGCACTCTCACTGTATCTGTTCTTTTCCTCACTGAGGTGTCAGGAACTCCTAATTCAGAAATGAACTGACAACCACTGCCTAAAGTATCAGAGCAACACATTGCTCGGTGAACTTGACTGACGAGTAGTAGCCTATTAGGTGTTAGCATTGGTATGGAAGCCATCATATCAAAATCAGAGGAACCCTAAAGTTATTTTCCGTAAACCATGTGTACTTGGGTACTTCATCTTCTTACACTAATATTATAGACCGATGTAAAAATAATTTTTGGTGAATTTTGGACTGGGTCAATCTAATATCTTTCTATTTATCTATTTAACTATATGCCATGCAATGTTCTTAAATTTTCCATAAAGTCAAAGCTTGATTCACTTTGAATGGCGGCATTAGAATTGCCAAGAGGGTGAGGTTGTTTAGTGCTGTAATCGTCTGGCTCAAAATGACTCGCCATGTCAGCACCTTTTGCTTTCCAATTAGCCAGCAGCCCATCCCCCAGGGGAATCCATTCACTTGTGCCTGCCAAAGCTCCCATGTGAGTGCATATGTAAACCATGCCTGACATGCCATCTGCTTAATGAGCTCCTGCAATCAGCCTCTGTCAGCTATCCCATCGTCAATGAAAAAGAAACCAGGTAAGAGATATGTCACTTAAGAACTTCCCCCGAACAGGTTTGTTTTACTGGCTTGGCTTTATGCTTATCATGCCTTATCTCATCTCATTCAGTTAAAAAAGGTTTGACAGTTGGCTGGATGCAGTAAGTTGGTGGAACAGGGAAGATCAGTAAGGTCAATTATCATGGACAGTTAGTGATAATGAATGGAGAAGTCCTTGGTTATGGCATTTTTGGAATTTATTTTGATTATTTTAGAGCCTGTTTGTCTCGAACCAATTCACAATGGCAGGCAAAATAATTAACTTCAGTAAGCAGCAGCGAGGAATGAAATACAACTCTGTGAATTACACTGATGTCACATAGACAGATGTGACAGACGGCAGGACAGATCTGAATCAGATTTTACGAGCTAACTGCTTACAGTAAACACATTTTAGAAATATTGCTAACAATCTTTGTTCTGATCTATAGTTTGAGTATCTACAGTGCTTTCACAAATATATGACATCTTATTTTAACTATTCTGTGTTTTTTTTTTTGTATTGACACTCAGTCAAAATAAGCAGTATTCATCCATAATACTGAATACCAAACAAATATTCTTACATGTAAAGTCTGTTTTCATTATCTATCATATAAGAGCAGATCTGTTACAGGATGCTAGTGTTGTGATTTTTTTTTAATTGGAGGAAAGAACCTGATACAAATATTCCAAATAAGTGTGACAAAATTTATTGAGAAAACCCATCACAAAGCCTTCGGATGAAGTTTGTGGCCTGTCAATCTGTCAGAATCACAGAACGCAGTCCCTCCAATTCACACTGCCACACATTTTATTCTCGAGAGCAGTAGAAGAGGCAGATGAAATATGTTTTGACTTGGTTTCACCTGGCCTCCTCCACCACATGTGTTCCTCCATTCTCACGTGCACACACAGTTTAACTTCTCAACCCCGGTACATCTTGTACTTCAGCCTTTTCTTACATACAATAGTTACACATATATAATACAGACATCCAAACAAATAGTTTTTACAAACAGTTGATGTTAAAATATCCCACAATAAGCTATGATTATCCATATTTACTCAACAAAACATTGATTATATTGATTCAATACTAACAAAATACTAAAGAAAGGGGCCTGGCTTGCAGGAGTTTAGTTTTTTTATGTACATCACGTGAACTTGATGTTAAATTCCCTCAGGTGTGTTTGATTAAGGTGAACTGCTAATCTGTATGGGGGGTTCCCTGTGTTTTAGGTAGTAAGCACTAGGATCGGCTTCCCTATTATAATTAGAGGTTCAGAGAATAAATGAATACAATATGGACTTGCCCAAATCTCAAAACTTTACTGAAACCCAACAAGAAAATTCCCTGCAATATGATACATGTGGGATGTACGTGTGTGTGTGTGTGTGTGTGTGTGTGTATGTGTGTGTGCTTGCATATGTGCTCATGTGTGTTAAATTAAACCCTGTTATCACTCACTATCTTAGGCTATCTTGCATTGCGTCACTTAGTCTACAACCACAATTGGTGATCTGTCTCTGTCTCCCTCTTTCTCTCTTCGCATCTCTCTGTGCTCTCCCTTTGTGTATCTGTCTTTTTCTCAATAGTGGTTTCCATGGTGACAGCTGTGTGCTGCAGATATTGCACTCAGAGCAAAAGAGGTGTTTGTCTTGCGCTCTCTCACACCCTCTCTTTTACACCATACATTTACAGACATATACGCAGTGTTGCAAATGTTGCCATGCACAATGAATTATACTACATATCCATTCCAGCCATTTCGTCTATTCCCTCTTATAGTTTATAAGCATAGGATTTATAATTCGCTAGTGAGAGTTAGCTTTGAAGTGTCACTTGTTAAATGTGACTCACTTTCTCGTCTGGTCAGATGCACAAGCTGGTCAATTTAGTACATATGTGTTGTGTTATGTGACAGAATGTCATAGAAATGTTCGTCTCAAAAATAATCGTTTAGAGTTTGCCTGCATTAGAGGGTGTGTGTGTGTGTGTGTGTGTGTGTGTGTGTGTGTGTGTGTGTGTGTGTGTGTGTGTCCCCCCCCCCCCCCCCCCCCCCCCCCCCCCCCCCCCCCCCCCCCCCCCCCCCCCCCCCCCCCCCCCCCCCCCCCCCCCCCCCCCCCCCCCCCCCCCCCCCCTGTATTTGTGTATCACTTAGGCAGATTAAGCTCAAAAACTGACAATTTGCTTTGCTTTAGAAGGCACACATTTGCTTGAGAATCTCTATATGATTATCTGAACATGACTGAGAATTCTTTTTAAATTATAGGCTCATAATTCTGTTTGTAAAAACTCAAAGCAAAACTATTTAGTAAAGTTCCATATTGTTTAAAGGAAATATATAACTAACTACTATGAATTGTTCTTCAGTCAATGTTTGCTTTTATAAAATACCCATTTGGAAGAAATGGTTAAATCTAAATATCTCCACATGCCCAGCGATAGATTGGCGACCTGTCCTGGGTGTATCTGCCCAACGCCCGAAATGTTCTCCCCTGGATGGGCATGGGAACCCCCCCCCCCCCCGCGACCCTAATATAGGATAAAGTGGAAGATAATGAATGAATGCATGAATAAATATCACAGCAGCATCAACATTTAAGAAACACTTTACAGAAACCTGAAAATCTGAAAGAATTTATCCTATTAATTAAATTGTTGGGTGTACCTTGGTCTGTACGTGGGTTGTTCTGACTTCAGGGTTTTAGGACTCAGTAGTGAAAATGCAGCAGAGCAGTGATGGAAGGATGAATAACATAAGACTGCATATAGGAGTAGGCGTAAGGCAGCAGTCTGTCTCGATGTTGGATAGTATATAGTACTATATATTTACAGTACATCTCTCCAGTCTCCCTTAAAGTGCAATTTTGTAATGATAAGAATATAGCAGGCTTATTGATTATATCTTGATTATAGCATGTTCTCCTCTCAGCGCTAGGAATTCCCGGTTCGAATCCCCATCTGGGTGGAGTTTCCATGTTCTCCCCATGTCCGCGTGGGTTTCCTCCGGGTTCTCCGGTTTCCTCCCACAGTCCAAAAACATAGATCAAGTCAATTGAGTTCTCCAAATTGCCCCACATAGTGTGTATGTGTCTGTGTGAGTGTGTGCCCAGCGATAGATTGGCGTCCTGTCCTGGGTGTATCTGCCCAGCGCCAGAAACAGCCTCCCCTGGATGGGCATGGAGACCCCCCCCCGCGACTCTAATAGAGGGTAAAGTGGAAGATAATGAATGAATGAAAAGATTATAGCATTGGCACACATGCTCACAGTGAACCAATGTGCACTTCAAATTTGAAACAAGAAATATTTAGGTGACGTTTTATTTTTGACAAATATTAGTGATTCCTTTTCTTACAAACATCGTAACCTTTAGTAAACCCTCTGAGCATGTTGGCAGTAGCTTTAGGAGGCTTATAGTTTGTCACTAGGGAGGCCATAATCATTACTGAGCCCGCAGCTTGGACTATTCTGTTTTGACTTTGACCATGAAAATTAAATTTAATTAAGTTATTAAATCATGGACCTGTTTTGTAACAGACTGAGGTTGTTCGAAGGCTTTAGAATGGAGAAGAGAATAATGCAAGGTTTCTCAAGTAACAATTATTTTATGACAAAGTATTCATTACTTTAAATGATGATTTATTTATACTCTTTCTAAGCAGCTTATCCTGATCTGAGAGCCTATCTCATAAAAAAAGAGGGGGAAGAACCCTAGCAGGTCGACAGTCCATTACAGGACAGACACACAGACATGCACAATCATGCCTATTTACACATAAGGGCAGATCAGCGTTTTCAGTTCAGGTACAATGTTTTTGGACCATGGGAGGAAACCAGACCCAGAGGAGCCCTGTCTGTCCTTCTAGTCTTACTCACTGTGCCACCTTGGAGCGCTACTGCACATTGCTTGTAGAATTTAAAAAATATTATTGAAAATTTTACAATACTTTTAAATTGTATAATTTATATAAGTTGCGGCACGGTGGCTTAGTGGTTAGCACGTTCGCCTCTCAGCGCTAGAGATTCCCGGTTCGAATCCCCATCTGGGTGGAGTTTCCATGTTCTCCCCGTGTCTGTGTGGGTTTCCTCCGGGTTCTCCGGTTTCCTCCCACAGTCCAAAAACATGGAACAAGTTAATAGAATTCTCAAAATTGCCCCCTATAGAGTGTGAGTGAGTGTGTGCCCAGCGATGGATTGGCGCCCTGTCCTGGGTCTGTCTGCCCAGCGCCCGAGACGTTCTCCGCTGGATGGGCATGGGGAACCCCACCGCGACCCTAATAGAGGATAAGCGGAAGATAATGAATGAATGAATGAATTTATATAAGTTTCAGAGCGTATGGCATCTTACTTTTAAGTACAGTTCTTTTGTAAAACAGCATACACTTGTTTCATGCATGTTGTAACTGTAAGTTTAAATATCCTCTTTGCCCAGCCTTTCAGCTGATTTCGTTTTCGGTACTCCCGTCTTCACATCTTCAGAGCTGTAATATTATTCACCCTGCTTCGTTGTCATGATGAGTTTACTCCATAAGCATGACAAGCTCCTCAGTCATCGTTTTTTCCCTCAGTCCTCATCTTTTATACCTCACTTTATCTGAGTAGGTGTTTTCCCACAGAGCTTGACGGAGACTTGTTTCCCGTGCAGTTTTAACCTTTGTCTCAACCTTAACCTCAGAACTCAAACGTAGTTCCATTAACTTTCAAACAGTTGCAGCATTTCTACATTTCTAAGTACTTTTTCATATGAGGATAAGTAAATAAAATAGGTTGACCCCAAACAATCCTGAGTACAATGTTCCCTGATTGAAGAGATTAGCAGACAAACACACACACACACACAAACACACATCTATGACACACTTTATGATTCCAAGACAACATGTCAGAGTGCAGCAGCGGCAACAGCAGGAGGAGCGCAGAATGGAAAAGCAAAGAGAATTTAAAAGAAAAATTATTCATGGCACCTCAGGAGAAGACACAGGACGGACACACACACACACACACACACACACACACACACACACACACACACACACACACACACACACACTGCATTCGTTTATTGTCATGTGAAAAATGTAAATGCATAGACCACATTTGCACTTACGATTGTTCTGCTGTTACAGGGGTGAAGAAATACACCCCCACTCACACACATAGCTAATGATTAAGTTTTATTTTTTTCAAAAGAACTGCAAATGTAATCTGTTGTGACCTAAATGTATCTTCTTGGCATTTTTCACACTGTGATTGATGGCTCCCTGGCAAAGTGTGAGCTTTATCACGCCAGCTCTTTCCTCCACAGTTGAGGTGAAAAGTTTGTGTGATGCTGAAAAGTGTGTCTTGCATAACCTTAGTGTAAGTAGACACTCTTGGATGTGTTAAATGAGTTTTATATTAATTATCTGTATGCTGCTGTGCTGTAACCTCGCTCATCCAATTATTAATTTCATGTTTTGTTTATAATTTGTATCATGATCTGGTATTTTACTAAAAACTGTCCTTAACTTTATAAGTAGAAGTGTACTATAGAAATTATTATGTAATATATTTATAATTTCCTTAACATATCAATTATGTTGTAAATATTGTTATATTGGCGGCACGGTGGCTTAGTGGTCAGCACGTTCGCCTCTCAGCGCTAGGGATTCCCGGTTCGAATCCCCATCTGGGTGGAGTTTCCATGTTCTCCCCGTGTCTGCATGGGTTTCCTCCGGGTTCTCCGGTTTCCTCCCACAGTCCAAAAACATGGATCAAGTCAATTGAATTCTCAAAATCGCCCCTTATAGAGTGTGTCTGTGTGAGTGAGTGTGTGCCCAGCGATGGATTGGCGCCCTGTCCTGGGTGTATCTGCCCAGCGCCCGAGACGTTCTCCCCTGGATGGGCATGGGGAACCCCACTGCGACCCTAATAGAGGATAAGCGGGAGATAATGAATGAATGAATGAATACTGTTATATTGTATTTATTATTTTAAAATGGGAGTTTTATGTATTTATTTTATGTAGATGGGAGTGGAATGACTTTCAGGAGACCACCATGTTTTGTACTTTAGTGGAATTGATCACTTCTGTTCACAAGAGCAATTCATAAAAATAGCCACCCATATGTTGAATGCCGACTGCAACCTCACCAGCGGATGTTATATGTCCTTTACCCTGCTGAAAAAAGAACATGTACATGATCCAAATTGAATTATTTTCTAAGAATCTTTCTATGGGATTGGAGAGGGCAATCTATCCCTGTTGTCATGGGACGCCTGTTTTTACCAACAACATTCTATAACCAACTTTCTTCCATTCATTATTGTCCACTTAAACTTTTACCAGGTTTCCTGGGGGGGTTCTCATGTCCATCCACGCTGACATTTTTCAGCCTGAGAGGCCACATTTGACACACATCAATAAAAACAACTAAAAATAGAAGTCACCTTCATTATAAAAGTGATGCAGATAAACAGTTCACTTGCATTTCTTTGATTTTGAATTATGTTCAGCCTGTTAGTCCAGTCCTCCACAACCGTTCTAGTTTCTCATGGCGCCTTTTAAAAAATTAATTGGCCAGCCCTGCATGTTTGGTCTTGACATAATTGCTGCTAATGTAGTCATGTAGTTTCAAATCTCTCCTATAATCTCAAGTTTTCTGTGATTGCTTGCGCATTGTTTGGGTCCTTATTCGATTCAAATACATAAATAAGTACACTTCTCTTGGAAATGTGTAGACTGTAGAACCAACTTTGGCAGCAGTATCATAAAATAAAGTGCTGGAAGAAAGCCATCAGTTAATAAACTGTTGTAATAAAGGTCCATCACTGTATGCTTATGATAATAATCTGCATTAATTTTATTTTATTTTGGATCATGATATGGAACTTTATTTTTAATCTGTGTGTGTGTGTGTTTTAAGTCTTCTAACTAACCTGAGCTGTACATGCCATGTGGTATGAATGCAAAGCTGTGCATTGAATACCTAATCAGCATTTCAAGGGCAGAATCTGCTTATTTTGCATGTTTATTCATCTCCAAATGTCACTGTAATGTGTGGCATTTGTGTGTGGTTACTTTTAGAAAGTGTGTGTGTCTTGAGGTTTAGGGTACGACTTTCTCTTTTCTTTTCTTTTCTGGCTCTTTACTTCTTGTTAATGTTCTCCCTTCCCCCTCTTTATTGAGAGTGATAAAACTGCCAGAAATCGCTGATTTGAGCGAAAACTCTCATGCATGGCTGCAGTGCAGGTTGACATTGATACACTCTTTCTTCAAAAGCACATGTGCAACATGCATATCTTACACACCTTTTTCTCTTTATTGTAATTAGGGTCTCTTTTGGTGGGGGTGGGTTTTGGGGGTATTGCTTCTTATTCCAGTTGCCAGTCCACTTCGGAACAACATTTAGTAAAAATAATAATACAATTAAAATATTGGTTTCTTTTTTTTTCTGCAACTGTCACTGTAAGTATAATTAAGAGTGATGTTTTACATTTTAAAAACAAAAAGAAACTAATTCAACACATGAAAATTTTTTACAGTAACAAATGTGATAAGCTATTTTTGCTTTTTAAAATTAGATTTCAGTTAGTTATCTTGCCCAGGGATAGATTGGTGCCCTGTCCTGGGTGTATCTGCCCAGCGCCCGAAACGTTCTCCCCTGGATGGGAATGGGGAACCCAACCGCCACCCTAATATAGGATAAAGCGGAAGATAATGAATGAAGGAATGAATGAACAAGTTAGTTATCTTCACCCGCTCATTAAGGGAATTGAAAATCCCATGTAGCTTATAAATCAGTTTAAAGTAATTAGTGTCATTGTAAGATGGATGCATTTATGAAGTTGGTATGGAGGAATGTTAGGTCTGTGTTAAGGAGTGCGTGTGTGTACGTTTGCATGTTTGTGTGTGTGTACACTGCAGATGTATTCATGACCTTGCAGTATTATGAGATTCTGCCTTTCTAAGAATAAATGAAGCAGAGAATGAGCTGTAAATGAGATGGCATGTAGAACACTTGTACAACGTAAATACTCGTGTGTTTTTTACTGTGGCACATACAAAAGCTTTTAAAAAAGTAACACTAGCTTTTGCGCGCAGTGTTTCTTTTTAGCTGCTTCACTAAAGTTTGTTTATTTTAATGGATTTTAACAACAAAGTATTGTAAGTAGTTTTTGCAGTAACGTAATGCAGAATTTATATCAAACACTTTATCTTGCACTAGAAAGTCCTGGTTCCAATTGATACCTTGAGAATTGAAAAGATTGAACAGTTACTTGGTAGGTTGTTTGATTCGTGTTTATGGTTGAAAAAAAGAACTGTGTTTTTTAAGCAAATCTGTGATTGTGAGGCTGGATCCCTCTGCAGCAGCTCTTAAAGTCTTGTTCCAAAGCAAAGCCTGAGGCTGAAACATCTGTGTGGTAAACCATTCCTTTCAGTAAAAAGACTTTTGTGATGGGAATGCTAAAAATACAAAGTTGAATTAGTCTTGAATGAAATTATGACTACATAGTGCTACTCTGTTCAAAATGGAGCTTTGCATATGATTGCATGTTTGATGGTGTGTGTGTGTAAAACACACATAATAATGCGTCGATTTTCTCAGATTTATTTATTTTTTGTGTTGTATTGCTGTTGTGAGCTAGAAAACTCTTTCAACGGCCAAACCTGGTCAAATGAACCTACATGACTCCTGCGATCAAAATCTGATTGGTCTAGCGTTTTCGGTGTTCAGGGGTTCAGAAATGTTTCGCATTGTTTATAGTATATATGCAGTTTTAAAATCCAGCACCATGGATAGCTCTCAGGCCTTTTCAGACATGTGAGAATTACAATATGACTGCCATGCTGACCCTGACACATGATTTCATGGTGTAGCGGTGACCAATTTGGTATCTAAGTGTATATATTAAATATTTTTGTAGATTCTATAATAATAATAATAATTCATTCATTCATTCATTATCTTCCGCTTATCCTTTATTAGGGTCGCGGTGGGGTTCCCCATGCCCATCCAGGGGAGAACATCTCGGGCGCTGGGCAGATAGACCCAGGACAGGGCGCCAATCCATCGCTGGGCATAATAATAATAATAATAATAATAATAATAATAATAATAATAATATCATAATTTTATTTGTAATTGTTTAGGTTGTTTTATGTTCTCTTGGGTTTTGAAAATTGTTATATACTTAACAATGTAATTATTAAAGTTGCAAATGATCTCATTTAAATTCCCTTATTTATATTCTGTTGTCTTCCGTATTATCAACATGCTGCATAATTGACCTTGAACATGCATCACGAATCCTCTCTTTCAGTTGTCATACAGTCTCTTCCTTTTGGCTGTTTATCTACTCCCAAATCTGTCATCTTATCTGTCATCCATTTCTGTCCAACCCACACATCATCCCATGTTTTGTCTGACTCTTTCTTTTTTCAGTTCACTGAATCATGTGCATTTTTTTCTTTTTCGTTTCTTTAAATGTATCTTTGTCTCCTGTCACACTGCATTTCTCTTCAATGTTGGCTTTGCTGTGTGTTTTCATTTCTCTGCTTTTTTCCAGAAAAAACCCACGACTTGTTACACTCAACCGTCTATGTCATCTATCAGTCTCTCCTGTTATATGTGGCAATGTTTTTTTTATGGCTCTCATAATATTTAAACTACATCTTTGTGTCCTTCCCTTTTCTCTCTTTGTAGCATCAGCTCCAAAGGTGAAGGCTATGCGTTCTCAGTGGGTATGGGAGGGTGAGCGTTTGACCTTAAAGTGTGAAGCTCAGGGCAACCCAAGCCCATCATTTCGCTGGTTCAAAGACGGAAGTGAACTTCACAAGAATAGAGACATTAAAATCAAAACCAACAAGTAAGAGGTGCACAAAACAAGCA
>JAFMOD010000235.1:88403-105085 GCA_019802435.1 Corydoras maculifer
CTAAGAGTAGACCAGCACTTTGAGATCGGAGCTCACGTGTTGGCTTGTACAATTGAATCAGCTCACTCAGATACTGTGGAGCCTGATTATGTAGAATTTTATATGTTATTAATAAAATTTTGTACTTAATACGAAACTTAATTGGTAGCCAGTGCAAGTTTGATAACACAGGACTGATATGATCAAACTTTCTGGTTTTAGTTCAAACTCTAGCTGCAGCATTTTGCACAAGTTGTAGTTTCTGTAATGATTTATTCGAACATCCTGTCAGAAGGATCCTGTCCACAACAAATGTAGATATGTAAAATACCAATTTAAATGTCATAATGAAGAATACTGACCTGCTTGCATAAACAGATTGACTGAAATAGATGTTTTAATTGATTTAAATCCTGTATTGTGAATCTTCCTTCTCCTCACGTTCTGGTTGAGGCTTAACCGAGGGATCTATCTTTACTTCTTAGTTACTTTTCGGGGGAAAATGTTCAAATTTAAGTTTCTCCTGGTCGTAGATGTTAGAAACAAACGTCGTATTTGGCTGCACACACCTGACTGAACAGGCTACGGGAAGAATGCTCTTGTGTGAAGCTGAAATTGTGTTCGTAATGATCCAAATCTGTTTTGATCCTTCAGTGTGAGATTTCACTAACTCTTTAATATTTTTGATTTTCGTGTAAAAAAAAAACAACAACAAAAAAAAAAAACTGATGTGCCTTTTATTTTGAAATTCTACAGGGCTTTGTTTCATGGTACTTTTATTGTATTATTTCCCTACTTTATGGTTCATTTCCTGCTGTTTGAGCTTCATTAACTTTTTAATTAACGATGCAGATTAGAGATGTTGGTCTGTTGGTGTGAATTATAAATTAAAATGTGTCTGCTGACCTCATCCGTTTGTGGTGTGAGGTTCCGATTGGCGGTTTGCCCACCAATGGGGATGTGCGCTGTGTGTTTCCCAGCATGCATTTGAGGGAGGGGATATAAGCAGGGGGCGCGGTTTGCATGGCCGAGTTAGGGCAGTTCATTCATTCATTATCTCCTGCTTTATCCTCTATTAGGGTTGCGGGGGGGGGGTTCCCCATGCCCATCCAGGGGAGAACATCTCGGGCGCTGGGCAGATAGACCCAGAACAGGACGCCAATCCATCGCTGGACACACACTCACTCACACACACACTCTATATGGGGCAATTTGGAGAATTCAATTGAGTTGATCCATGTTTTTGGACTGTGGGAGGAAACCGGAGAACCCGGAGGAAACCCACATGGACACGGGGAGAACATGCAAACGCCACCCAGATGGGGATTCGAACCGGGAATCCCTAGCGCTGAGAGGAGAACATGCTAAAGCACTAAGCCACCGTGCTGCCCCTGGGTAAATTAATTAATAAATAATTTACATTAATATATATATTTATCCATGTACTATGGATAAAAAATTAATAAATTTTTAAAAAAGCGGCACGGTGGCTTAGTGCTTTAGCACGTTCTCCTCTCAGCGCTAGAGATTCCCGGTTCGAATCCCCATCTGGGTGGAGTTTCCATGTTCTTCTCGTGTCAGCGTGGGTTTCCTACGGGTTCTCCGGTATATAGAGTGTGTCTGTGTGAGTGAGTGTGTGCCCAGCGATGGATTGGCGCCCTGTCCTGGGTCTATCTGCCCAGCGCCCGAGATGTTCTCCCCTGGATGGGCATGGGGAACCCCCCCCCACCCACCCACCAGTGACCCTAATAGAGGATAAAGCGGAAGATAATGAATGAATAAATGAATGTATTACTGTAAAGGGGCTTTTATTTTGAAATTCCACAGGTCTGTTTCAGGGTACTTTTATTATATTATTTACCTATTGTTCATTTCCTGCTGTTTGAGCTTCATTAACATTTTAATTAACGATGTCGATTAGAGATGTTGATGTGATTGTGTGAATAATAAATTAAAATGTGTTTGCTGACCGTAAGCTTTTAATGACGATGTAGTCCGCAACACTCTCTTAATAAGTCCTCACTAATTAAATACCTGTTAATTAAAAAAAAACTTACATCAATGACGTCATCACACCAGTCTTCATAATCAGTCTTCTAAAAATACCACAACAACTTCACCATGAACATTAAAGACCATCACAAACCGTTCACATGGCAATACCAGTTTTGACCAGCAGAGGGGGTTTGAGTCTCATTAATAGAAAGCGTTGATGATTAATGAGGCTTCATACAGCTGATTACTGTAGAACTGCAGAACCCAGAACACACTGCGTTCCTGTGGAGACCTTCAGCCTTACACACCGCTGACAGTACAACAGTGCCTTCTAGTGGCGGACTCCTCTCATTACACCTCCCTTTACCGATAAGGACCCCCCCCCCCTCAGTGCAGCAGATCTGTTTAAGAACCGTAGCAGTGAATTAAAGGAACTAAAGGAACCCTGAGAACGTTCCAGTTCCCTCATTAAATAATTAATCAGGAATAATTAATAAATACAATTTTCAATCGACTTTTTAAAAATCTAATCGGGTTTAAGGTTGAATTCATACAGAACTCTGAAAATACTGACGCTTCACCAACCTTCGAGTTCCACTGTGGCTTCAGCTCCACTTTCAGCCTCATGTCTGAGTTTTAAAGACAAACGAGCTCAGACTGCCTCCCACCTGTCACCTTTAACCCTCACACAGCACTCCTACAGCGCCATCTAGTGGCTGAATGAGCTCATAACAATACGGTGTGAGTAACAATTTCGGGCGCTGGGTAGATACACCCAGGACAGGGGGGCAATCTATCACTGGGCACACACTCCCTCACACAGACACGCACGCATACACACTCTATATGGGGCAATTTTGAGAATTTAATTGACCTTGATCCATGTTTTTGGACTGTGGGGGGAAACCAGAGAACCTGGAGGAACCCCACGCGGACACGGGGAGAACATTGCATACTCATCCCGGATTGGTATTCGAACTGGGAATCCCCAATGCTGAGAGGAGAACATGCTTAACCACTAAGCCACCGTGGCAACCCTCCACATGATTCCAATTATGTCACTTCCAATCACATGCATTTAGCGTCGGTCCTTAAGGAAGCCAAGCAATTTAGTTTACATTACATTTCCTCATTCAAGGTGAATTGGCTGCTCCAAATTGCCCCTATCTAAACGACCCCTATGTAGGTGAATGAATAAATCAATGTTCTTGGGTCGACCATGAGCAGAACACGGAACAACCGAGGTGTGCTGGGCAGGGTTGCATAGAACGTCCAAAGAACGTTCCACTCTCTAAAGAGAACATGGTTCTTGATAAAGTCGAGAGCAAAAACCTTCATTTGTATCATGATGAGGTCACAAAATGTCAACGTTCTGGTTACGTCCTGTTTCTGTCATATGATCGCTTCATGTTTCAACGATGAGCACACATTGAACACATTTCGATTTTGTTGTGGCATCCTCCACCCATCATGTGACAACGGTCACTTCTCCTTTAGTACAATATAAAAAACCTGCGATGGTCAAGCGACTTACCTCAGAAGCCGCCGAGTCGCTGAGGAGAAGCCTATGGAGCTGAGAGGAGGGTCTATAGAGCGGGTGGTGGATATTTATGAGAGCGTCGACGCCGTGAAATGTCGCCCACCCAAAACTGAGATAAGCTCAGCGGACAGCCTGCAGGATCGACGGACAGGTGAACACAATTAACATGTTCTTCCGCTTTATCCTATATTAGAGGGCGCGGGGGGGGGGGGGTCCCCATGCCCATCCAGGTGAGAAGGTTTCGGGCGCTGGGCATATACACCCAGGACAGGGCGCCTATCCATCGCTGGGCTGTGTGCTGGGCTTACTCACACAGACACACTATGGGGCAATTTGGAGAATTCAAGTCACCTTGATCCATGTTTTTGGACTGTGGGAGAAAACCCACGCGGACATGGGGAGGACATGGAAACTCCACCCAGATGGGGATTCGAACCGAGAATCCCCGGCGCTGAGAGGAGAACATGCCAATCACTAAGCCACCTGTTCTTGAATTTAATTTAAATGACAAGAGCCTTCGTTTTATATAGTGACATCACAGCGAACGTTTACGCTAACGATGCACCACTCCTGCATTTTAATTTGGCCTTGGTTTTTTATAGAACACCTGGGTTTTGGTTAAAACAATTACAGGAACATGTTCTCCTGATGGTCATCCGGCTTTTAGAACTAGATATACTGGTTAGTTTTTTTACTATGCGGTGGCAGGATGGAAGTATTTAAAAGAGAACCCATGTGACTCCACCTCTCCTCTCTGATTGGCTCCCTGTAGCTGCTGCATTCAGTACATCTCTGGATCTGGCCCCTCTGACCTTCACTCTAGATTGTTTCCGTTCTAGTGACGAACGTGGCCTGGTGGTTCCACCTCACCACCACTCTGTATGGTTCTCCGCTGATCAATGGTGGAACCGTCTTCCCAACTCTGTCCGTAACGCTGAGTCACCGAGCGTCTTCAAGAACCGACTGATCTAATTTAAAAAAAGGGCGGGATCGGATAATGATCGGGTTTGATGATTCTACAGTGTTTGTTGGTCTTTCAGGTGATGCTGGCGTTCGATAATAAAATTATCGATATGAATCGATAATGAAATTCGTCGTTGCAGCCCTAGTACACATTTGGCATCACCACCTGTATGTGAGCCATAAGGCTTGTGGTCTGGACGTGGGCCAGATCTGGGCTAGAATCTAGTATGAAGTATCAAATTAAGTGATGAACAGATTAGTAATGTTTAAACACAAATGTTTCCTCAGGAAGAAAATGTTATAAAGTGACAGCGGGGTGTTTGGTGTTGCTCTGCGTCATCCTACTGGCTTCCAGCGTACTGCTGTATATCAAATTCAACAACCTGAACAATGAGAACAACCAGATACAGACCAGATACGCCAACCTGACCAATGAGAAGAACCAGCTACAGACCAGATACGCCAACCTGACCAATGAGAAGAACCAGATACAGACCAGATACGCCAACCTGACCAATGAGAAGAACCAGCTACAGACCAGATACGCCAACCTGACCAACGAGAACAACCAGCTACTGATCAAAAACACCAACCTGACCAATGAGAACAACCAGCTACAGACCAGATACACCAACCTGACCAATGAGAAGAACCAGATACAGACCAGATACGCCAACCTGACCAACGAGAACAACCAGCTACTGATTAAAAACACCAACCTGACCAATGAGAAGAACCAGCTACAGAAGAGAAACACCAACCTGACCAATGAGAACAACGAACTACTGATCAAAAACACCAACCTGACCAATGAGAACAACGAGCTACAGACCAGAAACACCAACCTGACCAATGAGACCAACCAGCTACAGAAGCAAATCGATGGATTCAATATATGGCTAGAAGCTCTGGGTTAGTAGAAGTTTATACTATTTAAACGATGATGATTTCAAAGGAAAACATTGAGTTAAAACCTTGGTAATGTATTTCTCTGTACCAGGATGGAAAAAGTTCAATTCCAGTTATTACTTCATCTCGACTGAAAAGAAGACCTGGGTCGATGGCAGAAATGCCTGCAGGACTAAAAAAGCAGATCTGGTGATTATAAACAACAAAGAAGAACAGGTAGGTAGTTCCATGTGCCCTTTGAAAAAAGTAAGCTAGAACCGCAGCAACTTTCCGGCAGTCAGAGTTCCTTTTTGTGGGAACAATGACCCCTGCAGGCAGAATAGCTTTCCACAGGTGCTGGCAGACGTTCTAACATGCTGTAAACGGTCTACTCTATCGTCTATAAGAACAAGATCTACAGACTGAGTAGAGAATGGAAGCAGGGAACCGTTGAGGCCCAAGTTCCTTAAGCCAGTCCTTTAACCCTAAACTAAATCGCAAAAGTGCAAGAATCAACCAGGGGCCATTGGGAGAACAACTTGGTGGGCCCATGGTGCAACAGCAAAGGAAGAAGGTGACCCCAGCTTTGAAAAGTTGTTACCATTCACAGCATCCTCTTTCACCCTCCTGGAGGACCCTAGTCTCAGGACCTCCTTGGTTACAGCACCCCCTGGAGCAATGAGCATTAGGGGTTCTGCTCGAGAACCCTCATTGGTAACATCAGTGGACCTGAGTTTTGAACCCATGACCATCAGATTGATGGCCCAACACCCAACCACTGAGCTCCCACAACTTATTTTTAATCTCACATTCATGACCATGCCCTCCTGAACCGTTTGATCATACATTTTCATCTGGTCAGCATGCCTCCTAGATTGACGGCAGCTGGACAGGCCGCCCCCCGGTGGTGAATAGTCGTTTGCCTTATGAGCCAGATGTGAACCAGATGTGGTTTGGGCCGTAATAAAATATTTATATAAGGGTCAGCAGCACCTTTTCTCAACCAAAAGTGCCTCACATCCACATGACCATCAGGTCTTTTACAATGATGCATACAGAGAAAGTCCCTCTGCCAAAGGGCCAGAGTCTCCACTAGGCGTGCAAATCTCTCACTGTCTGGCGATTCGATTCAGAATCGATTCCTAAGTTCAAATGGTCTTTAAATTTAGTTTGAATGATGTGATTGATGAGTTGAAACGATGAAGTGAACAAATAGAACATTTTTAAAACGATATTTTGTAATAAGGTATCAAATCTTTTTGCATCATTTTATATTCATTCATTCATTATCTCCCGCTTTATCCTCTATCAGGGTCGCGGTGGGGTTCCCCATGTCCATCCAGGAGAGAACGTCTCGGGCACTGGGCAGAAAGACCCAGGACAGGGCGCCAATCCATCGCTGGACACACACTCACTCACACAGACACACTCTATATGGGGCAATTTGGAGAATTCAATTAACTTGTTCCATGTTTTTGGACTGTGGGAGGAAACCGGAGAACCCGGAGGAAACCCACTCAGACACGGGGAGAACATGGAAACTCCACCCAGATGGGGATTCGAACCGGGAATCCCCAGCACTGAGAGGAGAACATGCTAAACCACTAAGCCACCGTGCCGTGCATCATTTTATATTTATATAAAAATAGGATTGCACTTAATTAAAATGAGCAGTGTGAGGTTTGCTGAGCTGCCCGGCTTCTTCCTACATAAAACTATCCATCAATGAACAAATAATTCTAAATATATTCATATAAAAGTTTCCCATGGTGCATCGGCGTTTAATCCAAACTAAAATACAGACTTTACGGTCAGAGTGCATTTAGATTCTGCAAATCTTTCAAACTTAAAAATAAAATCCATACTTCAGTCTTTTTAACTAATTTGCACCAACATTCGCTACATTTTCAAAACTTAACCTTAAATGTTAAATATATTTTCATCTTCTTTTAGTTCAGGGTGATGTCACCACAATCGCGCATTTGTCGTATTTCCGTATTATTGTCGTATTATTATAACAGTGGTGGCACGGTGGCTTAGTGGTTTAGCATGTTCTCCTCTCAGCGCTGGGGATTCCCGGTTCGAATCCCCATCTGGGTGGAGTTTCCATGTTCTCCCCGTGTCTGCGTGGGTTTCCTCCGGGTTCTCCGGTTTCCTCCCACAGTCCAAAAACATGGATCAAGTTAATTGAATTCTCAAAATTGCCCTGTTTAGAGTGTGTCTGTGTGAGTGAGTGTGTGCCCAGCGATGGATTGGCGTCCTGTCCTGGGTCTATCTGCCCAGCGCCCAAGATGTTCTCCCCTGGATGGGCATGGGGAACCCCACCGCGACCCTAATAGAGGATAAAGCTGGAGATAATGAATGAATGAATGAATATTATAACAGTTGCGCTCATGTCGAGCTCTTTTAAAGTACGCCAAAACACCGGCTTGTAATGCCGATGGGGCGGGTCCAATCACGCTGGCGGACTCCATTCAGACAACGAGAGCCAGTTAGCGTGCTGTACGGTGGCCGAGCGGATACGTAATGCGATGTGCAGTACGCTCGGGAGGGGGGTGCCAAAAAATAAAACTGAAACGCATTTTAAAATCAATTTGTCAGCAGTTTGAATCAATTCAGAATCGCCAGGACTAAGAATCGCGATACTTTGAAGAATCTATTTTTTTCAGCACCCCTAGTTTCCAATGCTTTCACCATTACGATGCTGTGAAAGTTGTAGCTAATCGTCCCTTCTATTGTTCTTACTGCTCGACAGGATTTCATCAAAGCTCTGCAGAACACAAGTGAAGTGTGGATTGGTTTGAATGACCAGGACAAGGAAGGAACCTGGAAGTGGGTGGATAATACAGCAATGGCGACTGGTTTTAAGTAAGTTGGCGGCATATCACACTTTGCGCCACCAATAGTATGGGCTATTTTATTTGCAAATTCGGTCTCAGGCCCCAAATCTGCCCCCTGCAGCTTCCATTTATCTAGTTTTTTTTTGGAGCTGATATTTGACACAGTTGGGACTGAAAGGTAGGCCTTTGTTTGGCAACCCCATGTGCCCGGTAGACACAGCTACTTAATGCCCTTCGTTGATGTTTTTGTTTGGCGTGAAGTATGCATGCTCTATATGGTCCATGAACCCTGAGTTATGTTAAAATTGCTTTTATTATAAATATTTCTATACAATTTTAAAGTATTGTTGGCCAATTGATCAATTAAAATTTTTTTAAAAAGAAATAAATAAAATAATAAAAATGACCAGGCAAGAGTTTGGACAACCAGAAAATTGGCCTACAGGTACCTGAGCAGCAGAGGGCGATAAACAGTGCGCCCAACCACTTGTGGTACCAACCGCAAGTTGTGTAAGCGCTCCTGCACCGAATCGCAGCTACGCCACCGCGTAACAACCTCCATGGCAAAAAAACAAAAACAAAACTCATTTCAATGAATCATGAATTGAACCATGATACTGACTCGGAGTCATTGATTCACTTTTTTTCAGGAACTGGAAAGATGGGGAACCAAACAATGCAACTACTAATGAAGACTGTGCCCTTATTTACGTGCCTGGATATTCATGGATAGATAGGGACTGTTCTAGATCGGACCTGTGGATTTGTGAGAGAAGTGCAACTTTGTGGTAAATATATACGAATATTAACGGAGACGTCTGAATACTAATTTAAAAGAGACTCTGTTTATTCTAACATAACGTCCAATCAGGATGAAGCAGACCGAACCAAAACTATAGACGCCGTACCTTGATGTAACTATTGTGTATTAACTGCAGCAGGTGATGCTGGACCAGCCATCTCGACGCAGCGTTGTGTCCCTGCGAGCCAATCAGACGGATTTATTTTCCCGCCATTTCCACTTTCCTAAGATAAAATAATAGAAAGCGACTTTAATGTCGGAGCAACAACGGTACAACAAAGCTTTATACCCGGGTTTTTAATTTATTTTTTATTTTAAAAATAGCGGAACAGTGGCTTAGTGGTTTAGCATGATTCCTGGTTTATATCCCAATCTGGGTGGAGTTTGCATGTTCTCCCCATGTCTGTGTCGGCATCTCTGGTTATCTCCCACAGTACAAAAACATGGTTCAAGGTGAATTGAATGCTTCAAATTGCCCTGTATAGAGTGTGTCTGTCCCCCCCCCCCCCAAGATGATAGATGAATAATGACTGATCAGTTTATAACTGTATTTCTGTAATAATACATTATTTTAAATCCTAAAATACAGATTTATATAAACAGAGATCAGCACTAAACCTGTTACACTGTTTACAAACTTAGAGACTTTGGACACTAGAGGGCAGTGTGATGGTGAGAGAAAGCTGAATCCTGTTACTCAGCGATGGGCGTTCTCTTTATAAAGCGGACTAGATGACGTGGTGGAAGATCAGATTATTAACGATTTATCTTTTAATAAAGTCATTTCTGAATTAGAGCTTGTTTTTTATTACAGTGTTTAAGTTTGTAAGTGTTTAATTAAAGTAATCAGACTCTCGAGGTTGTGTATTATTGGGAATAAATCACGGAAAGAGGTAGAGCTGTACTGCACTACACACCGGGACTCATTACACCTCTTTATGGGCTTTATTCAGAATAAGCCACACCCTCTCGTACCGTACCGCTTTAATATATATGGATATACTGTAGTATTAATACTGACCTGAATACCACAATAAATTCATGTTGTTTTTTAATATTCACATATTACTTAAGTGTTACATAAGTACATGTTCAAATAATCTGCTTAGGTCGTCAATAAACATTTGGCAGGCCTGGTATTTTAACAAAAGAGTCACTTCGACCAATCAGATTTTGAGTTGGCGACACCAAGGTCCTCCAGCAGGCCTGCGTCACTTCAGCGTATTGCTGCCCTCTAATTGGATAGTCAGATTTTACTGCTACGTCATCATCAAATTAAAACTTATTACAGAAAGAGGACTCGAGTTTCAGCATCGGCTTCGACAGCGACAGAAAAGAACGTCTTAAGGGAACTAATTAATCTAACAAATGTGAGTGTTATTTTCGTAAATAATTTCGCTATTTAAAAAATTTTATTATGAATTTATTATTGATGATCAGCGTTTGTTTTTGCGACATCGATTTTTAACAGCCTCTTGTAAACTTCTTTAACTACACATGTGCGGTGGAGCAGTCGGTGAACGTGTGCAGCCTTTACGAGCCGTAACACGCGGCGGGACCGGCGCACAACCTTCAGCGAGCTACGTTAGGTTAGGTCATGTTACGGAGGTTCCACTGTACTCTGCATCACAACAATCAGAAACTTATGCAATATTGACGTATTTTTATTGTACCAAATTCGTAGTTTATAATTAAATAATTTAATTTGTAATAAAGCCCGTTTGGGTCGGAACTCTGGATTTTTAAAAAAAAAAAATTTTTTTTTAATTTTAAATTTCGTAAATTTTTTTATTAACGTATAGTTGTCGTCACGATGGGGCTCGTTAAACGTCCCGCTCCCGAGGTCAATGGAAGCTCTTCCCGCCGTGTCATGTGATGTCACCACGTATAACGGCTGCACATGACATCAGGCGGAGCAGCATCAGGTGAACTAACCGATCTCCGTCATCAACCCCACAGCGCCACCAACCTCCCACAGCCTGCATGTGCATTTACAGCGGGGTGTCCGAACGCCTCACAAAGAGGGTCAAACGTTCTTTGAAAGACACTATAAAACAATTTCCGTCGTCGCAATTACCTTCATTGTTCGAATGAATCACTCCGTTGCAAACGATTCTTTCCTGTCTGGAGAGTCAGGTAACGTTAAACAAACCGTAAAGAATAATTCCAATTTAGGAAATTCAAATTTAAAGTCGAGCAGCTCTTGATGAAATGCGTAGTTGCGTCAGAGGCGTCAAAGCCCACCACCTCTGCACTCTACTGCCCCCTAGCTGCCTCTGAATATCTGACGACATGCCCACAATTCTCGGTGCTACAGACTCAGAGACCGATAGTATTGCCACCATGTGGTAAAAGGTGGAATTAAATTTTAAAAATTTACTAAAGTGGCTTAGTGTTTAGCATGTTCTCCTCTCAGCGCTGGGGACTCCCGGTTCGAATCCCAATCTGGGTGGAGTTTGCATGTTCTCCCCGTGTCCATGTGTGTTTCGTCTGGGTTCGCCGGTTTACTCCCACAGTCCAAAAACATGGATTCAAGGTCAATTCGATTTTCTAGTGTCTGTGTGTGTGTGAGTGTGTGTCCAGTGACAGATTGCCCCCCTGTCCTGGGTGTATCTGCCCAGCACCCGAAACGTTCTCACCGCGACCCTGATAGAGGATGAAGCGGAAGATAATGGATGGATGATTTATTTATTCTGACCGAGCTAGAGGTCATAAATAAAATAATTATTCTGAAGATGACCAAACAACATACGTTACGATTCGATCAGATTATCGTCTCGTTAGCCAAACGCAATTGAAGTCGTAAAGCAGTCGGCGAACATTTTAATTTCGACTCGTTGAACAAATCACACTAACCATCATAGACAAACCGATTGAAAACTTAGAATACAGGTGCAGTTCGGCGTCTGGCCACTAGAGGCAGACGTATTTGACCCCTGCAGTGGGTTTAGCTATCTGCTGCGTTTCCTTTGTTTGATCAGAAACAGGTCCTCGTCCTCGGGTAGGAACTGTCCGGTTTTCCGGGCCCTCTTGGCGTCCCGCCTTTGCTTCTTCTTGCTCTTGGTGGCAATGAAGAGTGTCCCCGAGCTGCGCAGGGTCTTCAATGACGGCGTGAGTGTCGCACCGTTCCACGGGCTGCGGGGAAAGTCCTGACATTCCGTCAGAACCTTTTTGGACCCGTTCTTTTTCTTTTTCTTGCCCTTCAGCTCGGGGGTGAACGCCGAGTGGAGGCCAGGGGGGGTCTTCCGCGCCAGTGTGGAGGATCTGCCGCCTGATGGCAGAGGCGTTTTGGGTTTGGGTGTGCTCTGAGCGGGGTGTTTAGGGGTGTGGGCGACCCGCCTCTTCTGTTTGCCCTGATTGGATGATGGGGGTGGGAACTTGGCTTTTTTATTTGGGGGTTTGGGGGTGCAGGTGACCTCATCCAGTTCCAACAAGCCAGCCTCATTTAGGTCTGCAACACACACATATGTTAGAGTGGACAAATGTTCATTAAATCTGATTGGCTGGTGTGTCCAGCCGTGACATCATCAACAATACCCTCCCCCCTGAGCTTCTGATTGGTATCAGTGTGATATACAATACATTATTTTAAATCCTAAAATACAGATTCATAGAAACAGAGATCAGCACTAAACCTGTTACACTGTTTACAAACTGTCTTCTGCAATTTGGACACTAGAGGGCAGTGTGATGGTGAGAGAAACCGGAATCCTGTTACTCAGAGTTACTTGTTTTTTATTACAGTGTTTAAGTTTGTAAGTGTTTTATTAAAGTAATCAGACTCTCGAGGTTGTGTATTATTGGGAAGAAATCACGTAAAGAGGTGGAGCTGTACTGCACTACACACCGGGACTCATTACACCTCTTTATGGGATTTATTCAGAATGAGGCCACACCCCCCTATGACCATATTACTTTATTACGTAAATGACATAAATCAATTTTTAGTGGTTTTGTTAGTTTTTAGGTACAATTTTATTTTTAGAGAACCACACCGTGGACGATAAATGTGTTTATATTCGGTAATTTTGACTTAATTATGATGAAAGCTTGTGCCGGGGTGTGCTCCCCCTGCTGGAGAATAGAAACATCAGGTTTTAGTGAACTAGTGAGGGATGTGATCTCCACAACATCGGACATGGAGACTCATATGGTCTGATGATGACCATGTTTATTATAAACAGGTGGTTCAGGGTCTTAAATCTGATTGGCTGAGTCATGCGACATCATTAACAATACCCCCCCCACCTCTGAGCTTCTGATTAGTATCAGTGTGTGATATACAATACATTATTTTAAATCCTAAAATACAGATTCATATAAACAGAGATCAGCACTAAACCTGTTACACTGTTTACAAACTGTCTTCTGGAATTTGGACACTAGAGGGCAGTGTGATGGTGAGAGAAACCAAAATCCTCAGCGATCGGCGTTCACTTTATAAACTGGACTAGACGACGGACATGTAGATATGTACACGCCGGGACTAAACACCTCTTTATGGGCTTTATTCAGAATAAGCCACGCCCTCTCACACTGTATTAGTTCTAATATACGATTATTTTTATATCATCTGATTGGTTGAGGGGGGGGAGGGACTCACCTCGAGCTCGGATTCGAGTGCGGTACTCTCGGCGTTTGATGTCCTGTTGAGTGTCGTAGGATGAGGGAAAGGGCTGCGTGGGGTAGGTCCCCTTAAACATCCTCCTCTCTGAGCACTCCTACACACACCCATATTTAACACACAGTTAACACACAGTTTAACAATAACAATGTAACACACAGTTTCATAATTGCTTTAATAAATCTAGAACGTTTTTTTTAAACATTCATTTCGGACGCGGTGCGACACTCACATGACCGAAGTGACCCTTTCGGGAGCAGTTGTAGCAGAACGCAGGGAAACTTCTGGCCTCCGGATTGGGGGATTTCGTCGGGGGACCCACCGTGGTCTACAGAGAGAGAGAGAGAGAGACATGATAAACCAACGAGAAGCAATGGTGTTAAACAAAAAAATATTATATATATATAAATTAGGTGAGATCTCTCAGACGACCTTGTTTGTTTGTTTGGTTTGTTATCATTTGGAAGAATGTCGTCAACGTAGCTTATTAAAATCTGTAGCTGTGTCAGATGTCGTCAAAAGCCACTCCACTGCCCCCTGGCTGCCTCCGACTACCTGACGATATGCCTCTATTCTCTGAGACAGATCGCCTTATGTGCCGCCCTCATGTGGTAAAAGGCGGAATCGCATATTAAAAACCATGATTTTTTGTATTCTGTCGCCTAAAGGTGCGGTCCGTTCGGAATGATTGGCCGATCACTTTGGACATGCCTGGTTTGAACGATCGGAAACAACGGACGTTACGGTTTGTTAAGATTGTCGTGTCGTTAGCTGAACGCAGTGGAAGTCGTAAAGAAGTCGGCGAACATTTTAATTTTAGAATCCACAGAACCTCGTTTAACAAACTAAACTAACGATTATGGACAAATTGATTCACTATTCAGAACACACATGCAGTTCGGCAGCTGGCCACTAGAGGCAGACGTATTTAACCCCTGCAGTGTGTTTACATCTTCTGGTAGGAACTGTCCTGTTGTGTGTGGGTATATATATATACACACACACACACACACACACACACACATATATATATTATTTTTTTTGTTTACATTGTTATTTTACCTCGTCAATCACATAATTTAAACAAATTTATAGACCATTTGAACTGAAAAATCGATTCTGCATCGAAAATGGATTCTGAATCAAATTGTGAATCAAAAATCGAATCGCCAGACACAGAGATTCGCACCCCTACTTATTATTATTATCCATTCATCTAACATCTTCCGCTTTATCCTCTATCAGGGTCGCGGGGGGTGGATGCCCATCCAGGGGAAAACGTCTTGGGCGCTGGGCAGATACACCCAGGACAGAGGGGCAATCTATGACTGGACACACACTCACTCACACAGAATTATGGGGCAATTTGGAGAATTCAATAGACCTTGATCCATGATTCTGGACTGTGGGGGAAACCGGAGAACCCGTAGGAAACCCACGCTGACACGGGGAGAACATGCAAACTCCACCCAGATTGGGATTCGAACCTGGAATACCCAGCGCTGAGAGGAGAACATGCCACCCCTATTATTATTATTATTATATATATTCATTTTTATTGTAGTGCTTCGGCAATATTGTTGTACGTACACTCACGGCAGTAAACCTTGAGAGAGAGAGAGCGAGCGAGAGAGATAGACGGACAGCAGTGGACGTGTCCTCGTGTTCTTTGATCATCTTTGTGAAGTCCTCCTCCGGCGACCTCGCTTTTTTTTTTTTTTTTTTTTTTTCTATCACCCCAAACACACGCCTCCCTTTATGCACCCCTCCCGTCGACGAGGCGGTGACGGTAAGTGATTGCTTCGAACCGGTTCCTTTCTCGTGGGTTCTCTCGCCCGTCTCTCTCTCTCTCCCTCACACACTCGCTCCCATTTCTTCTTTCCATTAAGCAGATTGGAGAGAGTGATTCCTCAGCCTATCAATGAGGCTCGCTAATACGGACTGATAAGACCGTCGCACACAAACTTACTCTCTGTGTGTGTGTGTGTGTGTGTGTGTGTGTGTGTGTGTGCGCTCATGTTCCCCATCTGGTCCCAGGAAGCCCAAAGGCGTTTTACGCTTCATCGCACTTCGTAAATACGCAGCGATAAAGAGAGAAAGCAGACTGCTGTGAACGCAACACACACACACACACACACACACACACACCTTTGTGGTGGAAGCAAGTGTGCACGTGTGATTCCATCACAGTTCAATTTAAAGAGTCTCACTCAGTCATTCTTCCCTCGTTGCTTTTTTAATAGTGAGGGAGGCGGGCGGGAGGATAAACGAGGTTGTGTGCGTCCGTCATTATCAACCCGCGCCGCCATCAGCATCACAAAGGTCCAGACAGATCAAAGACCTGCCATACCACCCCCCATTACCCCCCCCCCCCCCCGTCCACCACCCTCTCCCTCACCCCCCCCCCCCTCCCCGGATTCCGTTTATCTCACCTCCGGCGTCACATGACCCTCTTCGCTCACGACCTACAATTTTCAGTTTCATGTCCACGGCCGAAACGGTTTTCACGAGTTGGCTGTATTTATTTATTTTTATTTTTTTTACAATAAATTGCTTATAATCATCGCCGGCGGTGATGATCGATTTGTAAATGTTCCACGTCTGAAAGTTTATTAAAAAAATCTATTAAATTGTTCATTTTTTGTGAGTACAGCGCCACCTCTTTACGTGATTTATTCCCAATAATACACAACCTCGAGAGTCTGATTACTTTAATAAAACACTTACAAACTTAAACACTGTAATAAAAAACAGGCTCTGAGTAACAGGATTGCGGTTTCTCTCATCATCACACTGCCCTCTAGTGTCCAAATTGCAGAAGACAGTTAGTAAACAGTGTAACAGGTTTAGTGCTGATCTCTGTTTATATGAATCTGTATTTTAGGATTTAAAATAATGTATTGTATATCACACTGATACCAATCAGAAGCTCAGATGGGGGGTTGTCATAAATGTGTGTGTGTGTCCTAAAAACACAGTGCACACACACACACACATTACCAGCACACACTTACACACACAAACAGAGAACACACACACACAAACAGCGCA
>JAFMOD010000235.1:148753-179723 GCA_019802435.1 Corydoras maculifer
CTATTTATATACACACACACACTACCATGCGGGTGGGGTGTGTGTTGGGCTTCCATCGGTCAAATGAAATTAGTCCCCGCTAGGGTTGCAACAACGAATCGATAAAATCGATAAAAATCGATTATTCAAAGTATCGATAATGCATTTCCATTATCGATTTGTTGGGTCGTACTATTTCCGCGTTATTCGCGATGTCGTAACCGCTTACGTCACCTGCAGCGCTTCAATAACGCTGGAAAAAATAGCGGGTTGAACAGAACGAGGCGGAGTCTGCAATACATGTTGATAAATCGTAGAAATGAAACACAGCCAACGCAGAAAACAATCTTCCGTTTAAATCCAAACTGCGGGAGCTTCACCTTCACACAAATAAAGAACGTGGAACATACAGCTCTGCGAACATGATGTAACCTGCACGCAGAACCACGGATAAGAACAGCGATAACCGCTTTCAGACCGCGTCCAGACAAACGGGAAACCTGTGCACGGTGTGCAAAGCAGCCACATATGTCCCGGAGTCCAATTGACATTTCACACAAGAGTTTTTTATTTTTTGTAAACTGGCTAATTTGTTAATTAACTATTTTTTCAATAGCTAATTGTGAATTAGTTCAATTGTTAATTTTTTTTTTTCAATAGGCTACAGAACAGACAATATTTGGTTAATTACTGAAGGCAACTGAGTATCATGTGTTATTTGGAATTGACATTTGTTGTTAAGTGAGGGATGTTTAGATGATACACTATTTCTTTCATTGTGCTTTTCAATCTTTACAGGAAATAAAACAAACATTTTGAATAAAATTACTATATATAATACTATACTATAGAATAATTTTACTGAAAAACATTCATCTTTGGATAAAAGCGTCAGTTAAATGATTAAATGTAAATGTAAAGACATGGAAAAAAATATTTATTTATCCGATTCATCGATTAATCGACCGATTAATCGATTATCAAAATAATCGTTAGTTGCAGCCCTAAGTCCCCGCTGTCCGGAGCTCGTCACTCGTTTGTCAGATAATAGAACATCTGTTTCACGCGTTCACGTTGTCGCGTCTAACCTCCACGTTACGGAGAGGGAAAGAAAAAAACACAGACCCACCAAATATAGAACCAACTAAAAACCATCATCAAACACACATCAGAGATGCTCTACCACGGTACCTACGGGCGACTGTATAGCACTAACTGACAAAACAGCACTAACTGTCCAAATTCCAGAGAAGTCGCAGCGCGAGAAAGGTTTGTTATTTGCGTTTCACTCCCGAGACCTAAACTAAATTTAAATGTTATAAATCCTGACTGAACAGAGAACGAACTACAATCTTTAGATTTGGTCAGAATCCATGTTGATCGTTTTAAAAACGAACCAAAGAACAGATACGAAGTGAAAATAATAACTGAGCTCCAGAAGGTTCTGAGTGTTGAATGACTTACGTTTGCTTTAGTGACGACACTTTATAGACGCTCCCTTGTGCTCAAGGCTGTTTTCTGAGGCGATTTTAGCTTAAATTATGAAATAAATTTAATATTAAATGAATAGACAGTTCGTTCTCTGTTCAGTCAGGATTTATTGAAAGTCATTTACAAACGAAAATGTCTTTCCGTTCGTGAGAGAGCGGCTTTAAAACGCAAATGTCTAACGAATGTGGAACATTAAACTTCGCCGACAAACATGTAGAACCCATAAAGGAGCTCTCAGTGTTCTAAACGGTGGTGACCAGCAATCTACAGAATATAAGAAAACAACTTTATTACACAATTTAATTGACGTTATTGTCATTATACAAGATTGATGATTAAAAAAACTAGACAAACAAACTGATGAGTCACTTAGGTTTCATACTAAATGAGCTTTAAAAACTAAAATACAGCAGCAATACTCAACTCGTGGTTAAAAAATAAAGAAGTAATGATATTAATAAATCAGGTTGTTACGCTCCTTAAATCTGATTGGCTGAGCCGTGTGACCATCAACAATACCCCCCCTCTGAGCTTCTCATTGGTATCAGTGTGTGATATACAATACATTACTTTAAATCCTAAAATACAGATTCATAGAAACAGAGATCAGCACTAAACCTGTTACACTGTTTACAAACTGTCTTCTGGAATTTGGACACTAGAGGGCAGTGTGATGGTGAGAGAAACCGGAATCCTGTTACTCAGAGCTTGTTTTTTATTATAGTGTGTTTGTAAGTGTTTTATTAAAGTAATCAGACTCTCGAGGTTGTGTATTATTGGGAATAAATCACGTAAAGAGGTGGAGCTGTACTCCACTACATGCCGGGACTAATAACACCTCTTTATGGGATTTATTCAGAATTAGGCCACGCCCACTCGTACGATACTCATACTGTGCCGGGGGAACGAATTTGGACGTCGCCAGCCCCCCGCCTTATTAAATTAGATTTAATAGACGAGGACCATCTTGACTTGTGTGAAGGTAGTTTGGCGCCCTCTGCATGACCATCATTACTTTTTTTATATGAATATAAAAAAAATTATAGGTTTCCAAGAACGAGGAACGTAAAGCGAGGTTGTTCAAGGAGACTTTGTTGTCGTTTATGCAACATGTGAATTTGAAAATGACATTAGAAAAAAATATAATAAAAAATTCAATATTGCAGCATTTAAAAAAAATATATAACAGCAATAAAAAAAAAACAATTAAAATAAAATTAAACATTGCAGCGTTTAATAAAAATATAAGTATAAAAATATTAAAAAACCAATTAAAAAAAATATATATACATATATATTTTTATAATGTATATATACATATATAGCAGGCATGAAATATATAAATATATATATATATATATATATATATATATATATATATATATATATATATATTTAAAAATAGAATTAAATGCTGTTTACTTTTGTTAAAAATATAATCTCACGTACGCACCTAACCCCCCCCCTTCCACCCCGACCTCGTCGGCGGCAGGTCTACGAGTCAAACTTGAGAGATCAGAGAGCGAGAGGAGATAAAGAACAGGAAGGGAAAGAGACACGGAGCAGAAAAGGAGGCAGAACGGGACCCCAGATACCCCCCGCCCCTCCACAGCCAACAGCTTGGTGTGTGTGTGTGTGTGTGTGTGATGTCCCAGGCTGGACTGAGGCCCCCTTCTCTACACATGAGAGCGCAAGGCTTGAGCAGCAGAGCAGAACCAGCAGAACCACAAACCCTGTGCAAACCCGGAGCCATTCAAACGGGGGGGGGTGGGGGGCGGCGGTGCGGGATGAATAAGGATAAAAGGGGAGGGAAAAAAAAAAAAAAAGACGACAAGAGCGACGGAACGGAGGAGGGACGGAGCGGTCGGACGGTCGGATAACGGGACGTTTGCGCCGAATCGGCGGATTTCAGCAACTCAGAAAAACAATCCCCATCACATAGGAGTGTTTTTTTTTTTTTTTTTTTTTACATAGTAATTGCTTCCCGTATCGGTTCGAACACGTAACTATAGAGGTGCATTTTTCGTGGCCGTACAAAGCGCAGCGTATACGTACAATAAAGCCATACAGAGGCAAGGTAAAAGAAAAAAAAAAAAAAAGAAGTGGCCGTGGCCTAATATTTTGGGTTTGAAATGGTGGGTGTCTCTACAGATCACGTAGGACATGGTGAAGTTCATGTCTGTAAATCAAAAATTGTCCGAGTTACGCCACTTTAAAATCTTGATTATTTTTTCCCCATTGGAAATGAACTAAGCCAACTTTGAAGAGTGATCAGGAGTGAAGGAAGAGTGCGATCAGGCTGAGATTTTAGAAGACCGGTCCAGCTGCGACCATCTCCGACCTCAGCGAATTTCGTTTTTGTGGCTCGAAAATTGGCCGAGTTAGGGGAGCGCAAATATCGCCGTAATGTTCAATGATTGGGAATTTTGGTTTCGTAAAATTGAGAATATCTTGGGAATGCTTCGAACGATTCCTTAGCTGTTTACAAGCACTCATCTCACCGATACGCCAGACGTGTCTTGCGAAAATTATGTTGATGGCTTGAAAATTTCAAGAGAAGAAAGGGAGACAAAATATGGTGGATTATTAAAAATTGGATAACGATTGTGTTATATATGACATTTCGCACTAGTGTTAGCAAATATGACATCACACTAACTAAAGAGGTGTGTGTCCTGAAGAACATGCGAGTGTGATGGCAGCGTGGCCGTACGAGACGCAACCTATGTCAACGCAATACAGTGAACGAGATAAGGGCCAGGTAACAGGGTGTCTTTAAATCACTAAATGATTTTACAAGACTATTCTGACTGTAGCCGTCTCCGACTCCAAATTTCCTCTTTTTAGATCAAAAATTGGGCGAGTTAGGGGAGCGCAAATATCACCTTAATGCTCAATCCATGTCAATAGCTCGAAAATTGAGCTCAATAAGCTCTGAGCTTCTCATTGGTATCAGTGTGTGATATACAATACATTATTTTAAATCCTAAAATACAGATTCATAGAAACAGAGATCAGCACTAAACCTGTTACACTGTTTACAAACTGTCTTCTGGAATTTTAACACTAGAGGGCAGTATGATGGTTAGAGAAACCGGAATCCTGTTACTCAGAGCTTGTTTTTTATTACAGTGTGTTTGTAAGTGTTTTATTAAAGTAATCAGACTCTCGAGGTTGTGTATTATTGGGAATAAATCACATAAAGAGGTGGAGCTGTACTCCACTACATGTCGGGACTCATAACACCTCTTTATGGGATTTATTCAGAATAAAGCCACACACACCCTCTGACCATATTACTTTATTACGTAAATGACATAAATCAATTTTTAGTTGTTTTGTCAGTTTTTAGTTACAATTTTATTTTTAGAGGACCACACCGGTTAGGGTATTCGGTAATTTTGAGTTAATTATAAAAATTTTTATTAAAATTTGTAAATTTGTTCATTAATTGTAATTATTAGTAAATTAGCAAATTATTTGTAAATTACTAAATTAATTATGACTAAATTAGTAAATAATTTGTAAATTAATTGTAGTTATGACTAAACGACTGTAATTAGGGGGCGGGGTCAGTGGCAGTTCCGTCGCAATGTGGGTGTGGGGCTCAACGAGGACAGAACCTGAAGAACGTGAGTTCACCTCAGAGTCGCCGATAACGGCGGAACAACTCCTTAAATTTGTCGTAGGTCGCTGCAGGACGGAAAAGTCGCCAAGTTGGCAACGATGCACCAAGGTGTCCATGCCAACCCCCCCACTTACCTCGCTGCTGTCGGCCCTGAGACAGAGCGTTCAGCTGGATGTTCTGGTCTCCATCCTCCCTCCCACGCCCGAGAACCATCCAGCTCTCCAAGGTGTCTGAGTCCGAGTCCGTGTCCAGGTCCGACTCCACCACGAACGGCACGGGCAGGTCCGAATCGGAACTCAGATCCGACCCCGAGTCCACGATCATGACCTCGTCATGGTTCCGCCCAGGGGTTCTCCGCCCCTTCCAGGTGCACACGCTCTCCTCGTCCTCCTCAGTGTTATCAGACAGCGTGATGATCTCCGGGCCCGAGTCGATGACCATCACCTCGACGGGCCGAGCGGCAGGCGCCGGGACCCCCGGAACGTTCTGAGGTGGTCTCTGAGGACACTCCTGGACTCGGCTGTCCTGGTTCTCCTCCTGGTTCTCAGCACAGTAGTGAAGTTGGGAATAGAGCCGGAACTCCAGCTCGCTGTCCGGCTCTGAGGCGCCGCCGTCGTCCTCCTCGGCGTACAGCTCATCCTCATACTCCTCACGCTCCTGATAACCTGAGAACATCTCAGAGTTCCAGCTGGAACAGAACATAATATTTAGTCCTTCAGAAGTCTAAAGACATTCTAAAAACGTCCAAATTGTTCAGCGCCGTTCTGTAATTTGGTGTTAGTATTTGATGGTTAGAGAAAACGGAATCCTGTTACTCAGCGATCAGCGTTTAACGACCAGATTACGTTGCGGTAGAGCAGATCATTAACGATTTTAACTCCACCCAGTCTCCCAAATTATTAAATTGGATTTACTAGGTAATGATCATCTTTGCGTAAAGATATTATTTAAAATAAAAAAAAAAAAAACATCTCAACGACTAACCTGTTCCATCATCGCCAAACCAACCACCGCACACCGTCACGCGTACTTTAGACAAAAGATTTTATTGGTTTTTAATATTTACCCGGCGGTGTACGTGTGGCAGAACGTGTGTTCTTTACTCATCGTTGCGTTCAGGCGTCAACAGCAAGAAACGCATCTAACTGAACGTCTTAGTTCTACAATTTAGTGCGAAAAGTGTTACGAAATTGTGTTACGAAAAAAAGTGTTACGAACGTGTTTATAATTGCGGTGTATTCCTCACAAACCGTTACAAAGAATACAGCAAAACGTTCTTTACTCATCTGACTAAACCTAGAATGTTTTTACAGGTTAACGTCAATCAGACAGAACCAATCCATCAGTGTGATCATGTGATACTCCCCCCATGACCCCGCCCAGCCAAAATATCAGAATATAATATAGGGATGGATATTAATTTCCTTTAAATGAAATTTAATTGTATTTTAACAAACACATTTAAACAAAATTTTAAATTACAATTATTATCATTTCTCAAATATCGAGATATCATTTGTTGACAATATCGCATGACCCATAAATACGTGTAAACCAAGTGTACAGCTACATACCAAAATACCAAAATAAAATAAAAAAGTGAAACAAAGAAAGAAAGAGCAGAGAAGCCCAAAAGCCTCCACTTGATATTCGTCCCCGTCTCAACAGGACGGCGTGCGGGACACGCGAGCTAGTGGTCCCTGCAATTCCAAAACGCAATGACCCGTCCATAATTCATCCCAAAACAGAACCCAGCAGCCCGCGGGGGCTCAGTTCAGCCAGAACCCCCGACGGAAAGAACGCCATCTACAGACCGACGTTTCCTTCGACAGAACGGAGAGTGAGAACGCGAAAACACATCGCATCACTAGACGACCTCTACAAACGTCCAATTAAATTAAAAACATCAGGAATTTAAATAATTACTCATTTGTTATTAGAAAATAATAACATTAACATATGTTGATTATGTATTGTGTGCTAATTTGCATACAATGAGTGGGTTTTGTTATAAATGTTTACATTTAAATATAAAGGGTGTAGTAGCTCAGTGATGCAGATGTTGGGCTAACAATCCAAGGGTTGTGGGTTCTAATCCCAGCTCCAAGGATATTACCAATGTGGGCCCTTGAGCAAGACCCTTAACCCTCACTGCTTTAGGGGGCACTGTGGCCAACCCGGTGCTCACTTTATACATCGCTTTGGTTAACAGCGTAATGTAATGGTTGTGGGTTCAAATCCCATATCCCTAAAGATACCAATGTGGGCCCTTGAGCAAGACCCTCAGTGCTTTGGATCAAAGTGTCTGCTAAAATAACCAAATTGGGTGTTGGGCGCTCAATCTAATGGTTGTGGGTTCAAATCCTAGCTCTATTGATGTTGCCAATGTGGGCTCTTGAGCAAAACCATGAACACTCACTGCTCCAGGGGGCGCTGTGGCCAACTTTTGACCACTGCTTGCTTTGTAAGTCGCTTTAGTTAACAGCGTAATGTAATGTAATGGTTGTGGGTTCAAATCCCAGATGTGGGCCCTTGAGCAAGATCCTTAACCCTCACTGCTTTCTATTAAGTGACTGCTAAAAAAACCAAATGGAAGGCAAATATAAACGTTGGTTGGTAGGGTGTGGTAGCTCAGTGATTCGGGTGTTGGGCTCTCAATCTGAAGGTTGGGGGTTCAAATCCCAGGTCCACTGAAGTCACCAATGTGGGCCCTTAACCCTCACTGCTCCAGGGGTTCTGTATGTAATCCCGTGTTCTGACCCCAAACATTAAGGTCGTGTAAGTCACTTTGGGTGAAAGCCGCTGCCAAATGACCCAATATAAATATATGACATTATTCATTACATTATTCATTCATTCATTATCTCCCGCTTTATCCTCTATTAGGGTCGCGGTGGGGTTCCCCATGCCCATCCAGAGGAGAACATCTCGGGCGCTGGTCAGATCCATCCACCGTCAATCCATCGCTGGGCACACACTTACTCACACACACACTCTATATGTGGCAATTTGGAGAATTCAATTAACTTGATCCATGTTTTTGGACTGTGGAGAACCCGGAGGAAACCCACGCAGACACGGGAAGAACATGGAAACTCCACCCAGATGGGGATTCGAACCGGGAATCCCTAGCGCTGAGAGGAGAACATGCTAAACCACTAAGCCACCGTGCCGCCTATATGACATTATGTTAAATTTAATTTAATACAATATACGGTATTTAAGTGCTGTGTGATGAGATTACATTAAATTAATACAGAACACTGCACTAAAACAAGCCGCTTTTCCGTTTAATGTTAATGTTTTGCAAACATTTTAATTAATAATGAGCGAAAACCCGACTTTAAAACGTTCGGCAAGTCGTTTACTGGGCAAAAGCTTGGGCCGTGTACTCAACCACTACCGTTCATAAACAGAGTGCACTACAGAGGTTACACGGCTCGTTAAGTCAAACCCTAGATAGGGCGCCTGTGCAGGGAATCACTCCGCGTTTGGGATTCGACATCGCGAAGGCTACTGTTGTGACCTGCGGACCGCAACGTTTCGGCGTGTAGATTAAAAATTGTTTTAATTAAAGCAACGACGCAACATCGGGACGTCATCGCACGACGAAACACGACGCAGACGTGGCAATCGCGCCGGAGAAACGCCATTATTTACAGTTAGCTTAGCCGAAATGCTTCCAAACCACGTGTGTGCCGAGGAGCCGGCTGTGTTTACAAACTAAAATCACGATTACAGCCGAAAAAACAATCAAATAATGATTCAAACGATCGACCCCGACACCTCCACAAACGAGTGTGACGGGCACGACAAAGTGCAAACAGCTGTCTGACCTGAGAGTTCGAATCCCGAGCTTTAAACATCAAACGTGAGGCTTCCCGTTTGAGAGGAGCAGCGCGGGCCGTGTTCCAAATACGACGTCGTTCCCTACCCCCTACAAAGCACGTCACGATTCAAATCATGAATCATAACGCGGCCAAGCTCGGGATCTAGTTCCCTACGTAGTGAGAGGTTTGTGGATTGGGATTTACAGAGCGCTGGGTTTATTATTTGCTGTCGGAAGCTTCATCCAGCCAGAAACACACACACACACACACACACACACACACACACACACTCTATATGGGGCAATTTAGACCATTCAATTCACCTTGAATCCATGTTTTTGGACTGTGGGAGGAAACCCACACGGACACGGGGAGAACATGCAAACTCCACCCAGATTGGGATTCGAACCTAGATCCCCAGCGTTGAGAGGAGAACATGCTAAGCACTAAGGCACAGTGCCAAGCTCTCTAATAATTGATTATTATTATTATTATTATTATTATTATTATTATTATTATTCATTCATTCATTTATTATCTTCCGCTTTATCCTCTATTAGGGTCGCGGTGGGGTTCCCCATGCCCATCCAGGGGAGGCACACACTCACTCACACACACACACTCTATATGGGGCAATTTTCGAGAATTCAATTGACTTGATCCATGTTTTTGGACTGTGGGAGGAAACCGGAGAACCCGGAGGAAACCCACGCGGACACGGGGAGAACATGGAAACTCCACCCAGATGGGGATTCGAATCCCTAGCGCTGACAGGCGAATGTGCCAACCACTAAGCCACCGTGCCACCTATTATTATTATTATTATTATTATTATTATTATTTCCTTTTTATTATTATCTTATTATCTTCCCTTTAATGAGAATCAGAATGCTTTATTAATCCCAGGGAGGAAATTGCAGTAGTCACAGATGCCCCATTAATGATGTTATATTATACCAAAAAAAAAGAATAAAGGAGAGAAGAACCACTATTACTACTAATAATAATAATCACGTCTAATTTAAATAAAGCATTGCTAGCTAATTCAAATATAAATGTAATTTTATAAAACAGGGACAAAGGCGGATCACCCAGGGGAGAAGGTTTCAGGCGCTGGGCAGATACACCCAGGACAGGATGCCAATATTTCACTGAACGCACACTCACACATATACACACTATATGGGGCAATTTGGAGAACTCCATTGACCTTGATCCATGTTTTTTGGACTGTGGGAGGAAACGGGAGAACCCGGAGGAAACCCATGCGGACACGAGGAGAACCTGCAAACTCCACCCAGATTGGGAATTGAACTGGGAATCCCTAGCGCTGAGAGGAGAACGTGCCAAACCACTAAGCCACCGTGCCGCCCTCTTTTAATATTATGTTACAGAATTTTGCTAAGTCAGTTTGTTTGGATACTTAGTAAAGAAAACAACAATGTTAACGTTTCTTTTTTGTTTTTTTTATGTTTTTTGGCCTGTGCTTCATCTTCGGTGAATGTCGTCTGATGAAAACGACTTTGGAGAAGCAGAAAACGTTCCGCATCACCTTAAAACTCTTTACATTTCAGTTGGAATTGAACGAGGGTGCGATGTACAGATGAAGTAGAACCTCCGGATTCGACCTCCATTACCGTCGGCACGCCGCCGCGTTAAGCCGGCATTGTCTTAAAGAGCCGGGGGCCCGTGTGCGTCGCTTCATCTGACTGAATACGAGCCGAGACGCCGGGACGATCCGGCTCACCCCGCGTTCCAATCTCACGTTCCGGCAGGATGTTCTGCATGAGGAACGTTTTTCATTTGGGAAATCGAGGCAAGATGGCGACCCAATCGCAGCCCAGCGCCACTGCATCGTTCATGTGAGACGTTGACCCTCGCTCTGAAGAGGAGCAGATGGACTACAAAATGGAGAAGAGCAGATGGACTACAAAATGGAACTGTAGAACTACAAACCCCATCTTTATGGCAAAAAAATAGCCATTCAGTAAATGTGTTGATTGAAAGCTAAATCGTTAATAATCTGATCTTCCACCACGTCATCTAGTCCAGTTTATAAAGTGAACGCGGATCGCTAAGTAACAGGATTCCGGTTTCTCGGAATGATGGTTTCTGTCAGATACTGACATCTAGTGTCCAAATGACAGAAAATAGTTCATAAAAATATTCCATCCACCATTATTTTCCACTTTATCCTCTACTAGGGTCATGAGGGGGGGGGGCGGTCCCCATGCCCATCTAGGGGAGAATGTCTATCTGGTGGGCAGATACACCCAGGACAGGGGGGCAATCTATCACTGGACACACATTCACTCACACACACACACTCTATATGGGGCAATTTGGAGAATTCCATTGACCCTGAATCCATGATTTTGGACTGTGGGAGGAAACCGGAGAACCCGGAGGAAACCCACGCGGACACGGGGAGGACATGAATACTCCACCCAGATGGGGATTTGAACCGGGAATCCCCAGCGCTGAGAGGAGAACATGTCAACCACTTAGCCACCGTGACGCCCTTATAAAAATATTTTTTAAATACTTTTATTTTATTGTGGAAGCCGATCTGAAAGACGCTGACGACGAATTGGAATGACGATCCACACTTTATTACCTTACCACAGACAGACTTTAGAACCTCATGGAAACCCCTTTTATGTGCTTGATGCGAACGTCCACAGATTCATGCATTTCATTTTTCATTCATTCATTATCATCTGTTTTATCCTCTTTTAGGGTCACGGTGGGGTTCCACATGCCCATCCAGGGGAGAATGTCTCGGGCGCTGGGCAGATGGACCCAGGACAGGGGGGCAATCTATCACTGAACACAAACTCACTCACACACACACACACACACTTTATATGGGGCAATTTGGAGAACTGAATTGACTTGATCCATGTTTTTGGACTGTGGAAGGAAACTGGAGAACCCGGAGGAAACCCACACAGACACAGGGAGAACACGCAAACTCCACCCAGATGCCCTGCATTTCATTTATTATAATTAAAATCCTTTGATGTGATGACATCAGAGCGACCCTCGTGTTTGGATCCTCGTTTGTTAATTGCTTAATTTGATGAACTGGTGGATCGGAGGTCTCCTCGTTATGATGCACAGGCTTAATGAAGAGCATTGTTAGAGCGGTTTGGATCTGTGATGCGGGCGCCGGCTGGGGCCCCCTCTGACCCCTGCATGTCATTACACATCACATGGGGTTCTGGAACAAAAAGCCTCGCTGCAAAATTTCATGTTCTCTTTTGTTCGGCCGGGTGCTGCGGCAACGCTTTACACCCAGGTTAACAAATCCTCTGATCCCTCTCTCTCTCTCACACACACACACACACACACACACACACACACACACACACCGGCGTCACATTTGTGGTGTAAAGTATCGCTTGACGTAACAGTAAGCAAAACAAGTTAAAATCCGGATTCGGTTTAAATTATTCCCATTATTAATTATTCATTATTATTATTATTATTATTATTATTATTATTATTATTATTATTATTATTGATCTTCTGTATTTCATCACAAACAACATCAGGATTAATTTAATCGTAAATTAAATCGTAAATTAATTTTATTACAAAGGTAATAAAAAATTAAGTCATAAAAAAATTATGATTATTATTACGATCCCCAACTTACATTCTAAATTGTAATTTTTATTATGTGGTTTAGTGCTTTAGCATGTTCTCCTCTCAGCGCTGGGGATTCCCGGTTCGAATCTCGATCTGGGTGGAGTTTGCATGTCCTCCCCATGTCTGCGTGGGTTTCCTCCGGGTTCTCCGGTTTCCTCCCACAGTCCAAAAACATGGATCAAGGTCAAATGAATTCTCCAAATTGCCCCATATAGATTGTGTTTGTGTGAGTGAGTGTGTGCCCAGTGATAGATTGCCCCCCTGTCCTGGGTGTATCTGCCCAGCGCATTCCCCCCCTGGATGGGCATGGGGAACCCCTGCCCCCCATGACCCTAGTAGAGGATAAAGCGAAAGATAATGGATGGATAAATATATATATATATATATCTCAAAGTAAGAACATGTGAGAACATTAAGGGCACTTCAGCTGTACTACTTAGTGGGACTGGGAATCGAACCAGGGACCCTCAAGGAACCAAGGTTGATTCCTCAACCCCAAGCCTACACCTGTCCTGATAACACACTTATTTACCATCATGCCAATATTCATCCATCCATCCATCCATTATCGCGTGGGGGGGGGGTCCCCATGCCCATCCAGGGGAGAACGTTTTGGGCAGGGGGGGGGGGGCAATCTATCGCTGGACAAAAACTCACAAGACCGAAATGCACACCAATACAATTATTTTAATCCATCTATTTGTTTATGACAATTTTCTGGCTATAAAAACTTTTACGCAGAAATGCCGCCACATCGCAGATAACTGGTTGTGATGGTAGCAACAGTGACGCCGGAGGAGAAAGCATAGCCATCGACAATTTACTTGTAATTAATTAATGCACCCGCCGCACTCCGCCTGACGAACGTGTGCGCCCTGTAGAATCACATGAGCGCACAGCACATACCATCGACCAACGTTTAAAGCCTCGGTCCTCAGGTTTCTTCCTTAAAATACCAACATAACAGGGAGTTTTGTCTTGCCGCTGTCTCTTGGTCTTGCTCTTTAGGAGGTTAAAGGTTTATAACTCTGTAAAGCTGCTTTGTGACGATGTACGACTGTAAAAAACAATATAATTAAATTACTTGAAATTACTTAACTTGAATTTTAAATAAAGCCTGATCCGGAGGCTGTGGAATCCTGTCCTCAGTCCTTATTGGTTCCCCCAAAACCACCAACAATAACCTCATAAAACCGCAATATTATTTATTAAAACAACACCCACCAAAAATCTGGATTAAATTCTGCTTATTTGTATAAAATCCATCCTCCGATTTTTCATTAAAAACTTTAATTGGTTCCATTAAGGAGTTCTATTCGTAGCTGAAGATGAAGATCGAGTCGTATTTCTGTAGTAAGTTTTAATTGGCTGAACATGTCCGCTCATCGAAAGTAGTCTCCAATCAGAATGCGTGAGTACGCTGACGTGACATTCGCCCGCTAGAAGGCGCTGTAAAGCCAACTCACAATCTGATTGGTTGAAACAGCGGGTTGCTCCACCCTTGTTTAACGCATCATCCCGCAACATTCATTCTGAAGGCGTGGACGGAAATATTGAATATCTGGCAACCAATGGTTCTAAAATGTGATTGGTTAAATGCTTTATTAAGAAAATACACGTCGCGACGCTTATTTTACACAATTATTAGTTAATAAGTATTTTTGGAGGAAATCTAATTACCATCAGTCTGTAATCTAGACAATTTTAGAAAAGAACTGAAGAACCTGGAGAACCTGACGTCCCGCCGATGAGAGACCTGAATCCAACAAAGTTCTCAAAATGATTCGACTCTCCGTTTGATGTATCTGTGAATGGCAATGGTATACTAACATTAATAATTAACACATAATTAGTGGTTGGACTTAATTAAAAGATTGCACCTGCTGCTCACTCTCCACGTGATCTTCGCTGGTTAATTATTGGGGACTATGATGATGGTCTGACTGTCCAGCTGTCTTCAGAGATGGTTTGTTAAACTGCTGATGTTTCTTCTGAGGTCCTCAGAGCTCTTCTTTGATCTTCTTGTGAAAGACTTTAGAAGATCCGTGTTTGTTAAATACATGAGAACCTGTTTGGTTTGGCAACTCAATGGTTCAGATGTTGGCCTGTCAATCAGCAGCTTAGGGGTTCAAATTCCAAGGTCTGCTGAAGTTACCAATGTGGCTGCTTTGGAACCTGCAGTTTCTAGCAGAAAATTTTTCTGCAGAACGTCATGAAGATCAGACCATTCTGAACATGCTCCTCAGCTGTTAGTCCAAACCCTCCATTACTGTAATGCACTACTTGCCGGTCTCCCAGCATGCACCCCGACAGCTCTGCAGCCCGACTCGTGTTCAACCACCCAAGTGCATCATGTGACTCCACCTCTCCTCTCTAATTGGGTCCTTGTAGCTGCTGCATTCAGTACAAGACTCTAACTCTGATCTACTGGACGATCTCTGGATCTGACCCCTCTGACCTTCACTCTAGATTTTAAAATACAGTCTCTTTCACTATGTTCTAGGTGGTTCCACCTCACCACCACCTGGTATTGTTCTCCACTGATCGACGGTGGAACCATCTTCCCAACTCTGTCTGTAAGGCGGCTGAATTTCTTTTTTTCATTACTTAATTGTTTGGCCTGTACAGAAGAAGAAATAAACACTACTGTTATTTGGGTGAAGTTCGGGCGGCACGGTGACTTAGTGCTTTAGCATGTTCGCCTCTCAGTGCTGGGGATTCCCAGTTCGAATCCCCATCTGGGTGGAGATTCCATGTTCTCCCTGTGTCCGTGTGGGTTTCCTCCGGGTTCTCCGGTTTCCTCCCACAGTCCAAAAACATGGATCAAGGTGAATTGAATTCTCCAAATTGCCCCATATAGAGTGTGTGTCTATGTGAGTGAGTGTGTGTTCAGTGATAGATTGCCCCCCCTGTCCTGGGTGTATCTGCCCAGCGCCCGAAACGTTCTCCCCTGAATGGACATGGGGAACCCACCGCGACCCTAATAGAGGATAAAGCGGAAGATAATGATGGATGAGTAAAGTTCTCTATTGGTTTGTAACACAGTGTGAGTTCGCCTGAGTCACATTCATTCATTCATTCAATCATTATCTCCCGCTTTATCCTCTATCAGGGTCGTGGTGGGGTTCCCCATGCCCATCCAGAGGAGAACGTCTCGGGCGCTGGGCAGAAACACCCAGGACAGGGCACCAATCCATCGCTGGGCACACACTCACTCACACACACACACTCTATATGGGGCAATTTGGAGAACTCAATTGACTTGATCCATGTTTTTGGACTGTGGGAGGAAACCGGAGAACCCAGAGGAAACCCACGCAGACACAGAGAGAACATGGAAACTCCACCCAGATGGGGATTCGAACCGGGAATCCCTAGTGCTGAGAGGCGAACATGCTAAAGCACTAAGCCACCGTGCCGCCACCTGAGTGACATTAAACCCAAAATTTGAGATGAACATTTCAGATGGTGGACGTGTTGCGGAAGTGAGGTGAAGTTCTACCAAATAGTTTTCTTATACAGCCATATGAAATCATTGGTGTAGTGGTTAGCATGTTCTCCACTCAGCACTGGGGATCCTGGTTTGAATCCCGATCTGGGTGGAGTTTGCATGTTCTCCCCATGTCCATGTGGTTTTCCTTTGGGTTCTTTGGTTTCCTCTCACAGTCCAAAAACATTAAGCATGGTAAATTGAATTCTCTAAATTGCCCCATCTGACTTGCCCTTTTATATGTCTTTGCGAATGTAGTGTGTGCCCAGTGATAAATCGTTTCCCTGTCCTGAGTGTACCTGCCCAGCGCGTGGAAGGGTATGGGCTGATCAGATATGCCCTCAGTTATTATTGACGTAAAATATATAATATTAATTAATCTATTCGTTCATTATCTTGCGCTTAATCCTCTACTAGGCTGGGGGGGGGGGCATTTTCCCCATGCTCATCCAGTGGAGAACGTTTCGGGTGCTGGGCAGATGCACCCAGTACAGGACGCCAATCTATCACTGGGCACACTCGCGTGCACACACACACACACACACACACACACGCTCTCTGGGGCAATTTGGAGAATTCAATTGACCTTGATCCATGTTTTTGGACTGTGGGGGGGAAACCAAAGAACCTGGAGGAAACCCACGTGGACACGGGGAGAACATGGAAACTCCACCCAGATCAGGATTCGAACCTGGATCTCCAGCGCTGAGAGGAGAACATGCCAAACACTAAGCAACTGTCGCCAAAGAAAATAATATTTTGACATGTTGGAATTCGTCGTCTCGTTTTTGGGAGGAATTTATTGAGTTTCTTTGGACAGATTACGCGGCACGACGAGATATCGATGAAATTTGTTGAACAAACTGTTCACACCGATCAGTTATTAGTGCAGTTCGCTAGTGTCTGAATTTTAATAACTATTAACAAAATTTAATAATTTTGTTTACAGATTAGAGAATTTAAACGTGTGGGGGGGGGAAGCAGAGCTCACGTACAGTAACAGAACGCGTACTGAAAGTTAAAAATGGAATAGTCGTTAAGTTTATTAACCCGAATCCGCTCTCAACGCTGTACTCAGCGGTCAGATCGTTCTAATGTTGCGATGTGAGTATGTATAGTTACAGAATGAATACTAAGTTGTTCTTTATTGTGCATATTGTTTTTATTTATGTTTTAATGACCATTTTCTGGCGATTTCTCGAATCCGGGCTCGTGTCGTCGAGCGAACTCCGCAGCTCGTTCTGATTGGTTGACGCCTCATTACTGTTTTTTGATTTCACTTTCTGATTATTTGTTTATTTGTTGTTTTGATCGCGGGATTTGGTTCGCGTTTCGCTCTAACGTGATTGTTTTCGGTTCCGCCCGCAACCAATCAGCGGAGCGTCCGAAAATAATTACGCCATTAATATAATTAAGAAAGACGCGCATTTTCCACGGTTTAACGTCACAGCCGCGCGAACAAACACACAACACACCCAACGAGGGGAAACGAACCGAGTGGAATTAAGCGAAAGCACTTTAAAATAACTTCTGAATCTGTGTTGATGTTTCAAATTACGGTATTCTCTCGTACATTTTTATATAAATATGTAATATTCGTAATGTTAAGTCTGTAAATTTATACTGTTGCTATAATTGTTCCTAATACTGCTACTATAATAATAATAATAGTGATAATAATAATAATAATAATAACAATAATAACAATAATAACAATTTAAAACTTTACAGATTATTATTATTATCAGTACTTTAAATGCGTTCTCTTGGTTCAAAATACTTTAAAAGCATGCACGAATAGGCATAATATTTCAAAAACCCGTCATTTGGTCCGTGGGTCAAATAATAAAAACTCTAATTACAATAAAATGCTAAACATATCATGTTGAAATAAAAAGTATGACGTAAGCCTATATTATTTATATCTGTGCATGTTGCAGGCTAACTGCATATAATAATAGAAATAATAATAATAATAATAATAATAATAATAATAATAATAATAATAATTAATATATGATGTTATTACAAACTTTATTTTCTTCATAATGCTCCAGTCCAGACTACAGTCCAGACTGTAGTTTCTGTTCGGTCTTTAATAGTTTAGAAACGCTCTTTGTCCGATGTTTATATGTTAAAATATGTTAAAAAGCCAGATTCATAAATACTCGTGCATAAATTCGGCTGTAAATTTGTTGGCACCACAATTTAACGCTATTATTGGTCACATCCATGCTTTCCATCATTTTTTTCAAATAAAACAACAATGCAGCGACGATATTTTGGTAAATACAGTATTTAACGTGATAATTAAATTTTCCAGGCTTCAGGCTTCAGACTCGGCGATATAGATCTCAGTTGTGACTTTAGGGTAAAAATTGCGCAAAGTACAGCGACTGTGTAAAACGCGGGCTCTGGGGCCCCCCACACCCCGAGGAAGCGCAGAAAGGCAGGTATTAGCTAAATTTGCAAAAGCAGGTCGCATCGACTGAAGCCAGCGGCCCGTGTCTGAACTGATGTCGCTGCGCCTCTAAATATTCTTAATGAATCGCCTGACCTTGGCTTGGTTTTATCCGCTGCGACCCGCGGGCTATTCTGTCTGAAATGAACATCATTCGAATATTCACTGTTCTACAACTGAATTCTATTAAAAATAATTATAAATAAAGCATAAATTGTGTGTGATTTTCACAATCGTGCTGGTAGGTGGAAAACAGTGTGATATTTAACCTGTTTAGGAATTTAGATCGTGTAATTGGATTTGCGTGAGATAAACATGAATAGGACGCATAAAAACTTAAATGTGAAGTCATTACGCACTTGACTAATTAAAATTAAATGCCACATTAAAATGGATGCCATATAACAGACAAACGTTAGTTAAATGTTACGTTTTGTGGAGATCAGGTCTGATGGTTGTGAACAGAAACGACTCAAAGGTCGTTGAGGTTAAATGTAATAAAGTCAGCAGACTCTGCAGGAACGTATTTTGCAAAAGAGGAACACAAAAAAAAATCAACAATATAAATAGATCACAGTTTTGAAAACGTTGTAGACTTTGAACAGTGTATGGTTTAATTCTGACCTGGAATTTTGTGTAGAATTATTGTTAAAATTAATGTCATCAACATGCAAATCCCTTATAAAATTATACTTAAGTTATAATCTGAATCAATCTTGGGTAATTTACAGTGTTTATTTAGAGTTGTAGCCTTAATGACCATTATATGTTATAAATATAAATATAAATTAACTAGGGAAGGACGTGGTCGATAAGCTCCTGCTCATTTAGCAGAAAAAAAAAAAACAAAATAAAAATTTATCTTCAGAAAAGAATAGTTACGAAGACTGAGGAAGGCCATGGCTTTCTGCTGCATGGTTTGTGTGCTGTTTTTCTCAAACGTTGCTTTAACGTTGCCTTAAAAACGAGAGAAAGTAAAGTAAAGTTCCATTGCTGCTTAACAGAATTGTCTTTGGGTCGATCGTCAAAGCGATTGCATCCTCTTTGTTGAGTGTGATATTTCCAGATGTTCATGAGTTGTAAATTGTAACCTGCAAATGTTCTTATGAGCCACCATACGAGTTTATTTTTAATCTATTAAACATCGATGACGTAATAAATTGCACTGAATGTATTACATGCTGGTATACTTTTTAAAGAATTAACTGAATTAAAAGATCGACCCCGATCTAAGACACGATCTAAGACTTGAAATAGACTTCATGACTTCATGAAGAATTTCTATGAATACGAATTTCTGCAGATCGTAAGCTTTGGTTGAGAGAGTCAAGTTTCATGTTGAAGATATTTTCATTGGATTTCATTGAGCTGTATAAAAATTAAACTATTTTTGTCCCCGAGTTGTTCAAAACATTCAAATGGATCTTGAATATAATTCGGTGGCTACAATCAGTTGGAGGTTAATAATGAAACGCAAACATCAGTTGCACAGCTCCTTTAAAATAGTTGAACGTTCTGAAAAACAGAAAAGACCTTACGTATCTTTTCTTTTTGCGCTGGAGATGTTTTTTTATGTGCCGCAAGTTCACTGAATCAAAATGAAACCAGATATACACACACACACACACACACAAAGACACAGAGATACACATATAAACACTGATACCCAGATATACACACTGATACACACATAGATACACACTGATACCCAAATACACACACACAAACACACAGATATTGGCGAACTTTTATTTCTTTTATTTTTATGTTCTAATAAATACACATTGGAGCTGAATGTAACCCGGGTCTGTATTGATTCCATTGAAATTCTAAAACTCAGAGTGAAATTTCGTCGCTCTGTGTGTGTGTGTGTGTGTGTGTGTGTGTGTGTGTGTGTGTGTGTGTTTTTTTTTACTGTAACCAAATCCCCCGACGAAGAAACAGAGAGAACGAGAGAATGCAAAGTTCTCTAGAGAAAAAAGTTCCACCCCAACAAGTGGAACAGATGTGCAAGTGTCTCAGAGAGTACAAGAAAAAGAAAGAGAGCTGCCTGAGCGTGCCTCTCTCTCCCTTTGCTTTCTCTTCTTTCTTCTTTCTTTTTTTTCCCTTCTTCTTCCTTTTTGGCTCCTTTGCCCCTTAATCGTGTCGCTCTTTCTCCGGAGACTCTTTTCCACCTAAAGCGTTTAGTCTCAGGCCGCTGCACACTCGCCACGCCGCCACGGGGAGCGGAAGAGTCGCCTTACTGCAAACTAAAACACAATACAAACCCGGTGTAATCCAAAGAGAGAGAGAGAGAGAGAGAGAGAGAGAGAGAGATAGAGAGAGAGAGAGAGAGAGAGGGAAACAGTAATAGTTTTTTATTGTTGTTCTTTTTCCCGCCGTTGGCTCATCCCACTGTCCTGCTATGGACTTGGACCAAAAAGCTCTGTCTGGGCGCATCGGACGGTCGGGTAAGGCCTTGCTCCTCTTCTTCATCTTCTTCTTCTCCTACTTCAGTCCTCACATCACCGCATCGGCTTTCCGATTCCATAACTCATTTGGACACGAGATTCAGCAAACCTGCTGCTGATGCTTTAGATTGTTTTGATTCGTCAGATCTCAAAGTCTTACAATGAACTCTACATTCCGTCGGCATTTCCTTTTTTATTGGCTACATGTTCTGATCATGACTCTGAAAGTTTGAACGTTATTATAACTGTTGTATATTTTGCTGCTTTTATCAGATGCTTTGTGCCAGACTTTTGTTTCCAAACAAATCCTCTTTTTTTTAATTAGTTCTGCTCGAGTAGAGTCTTTATTTTTGAACGTGTGAGTTCTTGTGTGGCTGAATTGAGGCCTGCACTGCACTGACCGCTAGGCGTTCGAGCACTGGGTGCTTTCATATGAGAATACAGGGTTCTATAAAACACTTTAAACCCAATAAACACACACCACACACAATGCTTTCTATTAAATCAACTTTTATTCGTATCTTAATGTAAGTATACACTTGGATTTGCCTGAGGCGTTTATATCAATTTTCACTACACTCAATACGCAAATGATTATCTAACTTTAGATGTATTTATTTTTAATGCATTATCGTGTTTGCCATCTGTGACCAAATCTGTACTTTACATGCAAATGTCTTTGCGTTATATTTAATACTTACGTACAGTTTACGTGAATCTACTGATAGAGCTATATGCTTTACTGCACAGGCAACTTCTCCTAAAGTCCCCACACGGCATGCAAACTCATCACATTATCTTATCGTCTCGAGTTAAATTTGGCGGCATAATTACAGCCACGTTCTGCCAACTGCACGCGTAACGAATAACCGAACCTGCTGCAGCAGGCTGTCAGGATCCTACACGACAGGCATGACTTGTTATCCACGCTGTTCGTTTTGTTCTGACAAATACGAGCTACATCTTAACCCGAAGCTTCAGGGGGAAAAAAAGAATAAAAAATCGAAGTGGTGTGATCGATCAACCGCGAGAACAAGTGTCTGCAGTCCACAGTGGGCCAGATGCGCCGAAAAAATCAAGAATCAAGCGAACCCCCCCCCCCCCAACTCATTTAACATCACAGAGTCGCGACTGAAGACTTTACAGTGTAAAAAATCCTCCAATATAAACTATCAATGAGCATTTAACCCGAATGAACAAAAATAGCTGGAAATCTGTGACGACAGCTCTTTGTAAAGTGTTTGCATCGAGTTTAATTTGGATGGAATTACTCTAAAGGCCAGCAACAAGTAGCCCGACAGTCATTATACTTCTCTTTTCTTACTACATTTGTTAAATGTATGATCAAATAATGGTTATCCTTCTTAAACATAGCACTTATCAACTTACAATATAAATGTTTCGCCGTCCCAAGAACCTTTTTAAATTGTTCTTCAAAAGTTTGCTGCTTTTTTAAAAACATTTTAATATTTAAACTTATTACAAAAATAACTTTCCGTTTAAAAAAAACAACAGAGTTTTAAGGCTTTATTTTTCAGGGCAGATATTTAACTAATTTACATAAATTGGTTAGCTTACTACGATTAAAATATTAATAAACAATACAATTGTATTATAGGTGTAACTAGAAGTCATTTGTGAAGACATTTGTCTGCTAGTAGAATTCCAAACAAAACTAATTTATAGCTCGTATTAATAGCTTTCCAAGTCAATCTTTGAGAGTTTTCTATTTTCTATATTTTCTAAATACATGGAAACCAAATCCCAAAATGTCTTTTATGAATAATAAAAGTGCATAAAGCTTGAAATATTCATTTTAATGAGCTATGTTCAAGTGTCACACATTACGTTTATTTTATTTTAAAACTGGATGCAGTAATAAACTAATCCAATTTTTTGGATTAGTACATAACTTTGATAAACCTTTTTATTTATGTTCTGTTGAGTCATTAAATCTAGTTTTGTTGATAGATGCAAAATTACATCCAGACTATATGTAACGTAAAGTGTAATGGAATATTTACATTCAAGTTATTATTTTAAATAAATAATTTACATTTTCACTTTAAACATATACAAATCGTATATATTTTATTGTGTTTTGGAACAATCTAATAGTTGTAGTCTAATAAACTCTGGCTGTTTGGAACTTATTGTGCCGCCTCTTACTGACACAGTTATGCAAATCAACATCCTGCACATAGTAAAGCAGACCTTTGTTGCAATATTACTACAGATTTCTCAGTTATTAAAAGCACACAGCAGTCAACACAGATTTTAATAGTAAGAACGGCAAATTTCAGTAACAACAGTTTTGTTGGTTTTAACTCATTGGATGAGTCTTAAAGTCTTAAAATGCTTGAATATGTCTGTTTAGATGCTTCCTTTGATGTTGTAGTCCGGTATTTTTGCTTTTTGAACTCTCGCCGACATATACATATATATATATATATATATATATATATATATATATATATATATATATATATACTTATATTAGCAAATTGATGTTGATTGTTAGTTTAGTTTAGATAATAACGTTTAAACTTTAGGAAACTCGATGTTTTCTTTTACGTCAGTCAGCTACAGTCTCGATCGCTAACTGAACTTCTTGTGACCGTTAAGATTTAAACTGAGTGACGTAGCTCGCTCGCGCCCTTCAGTTTCGTTTTTAGCTGACTGAGGTTCTCGCTGAGGGTCTCTTGGTACTGAAGTGTACTGACCTCGCATTTAATGAACGAAAACGCGTTTTATTATTGATCAGTTATATCTCTTATGATAGTAGAAAATGTCCAATATAGTTACCATGAAGTTCGGAAAATGACGTATTAGGCCAACAGCAGGAACATAAACAATAAATGTAACTCACTCAAAACCCGTCCCTTTCATTCTTTCTTTTACTGGATTGCAAGTGGTGTGCTGTTATGTTAATATTTGAAGCTATAAAGTAGTTCACTTTAAATAATGACACAAATAAATACAAGGCCGAATTATTATGCAGGGTGCTATGCAATGATTTATAAATGATTTATAAAACATTATAAATAATTTATAATGTTTATTTTGAAAATCCTCTTTTAAATGAATAATTAAATTAGCACTATGCCTAAATTGGGCGTTTATGGTTCTGGTGACTCATTCCTGAACTCATTATGAGCCACGTCCAAGAACGATGCACCTGAATTTTTTTAGAAGTGGAATGTTCGTGTGGCATCTTCCCTGAAAACAGAACCTAACTTAAAATCCAATTTAGTTTTTTTCATACTTGTTAAATAGATTTCTTGTTGCATTTATGACTAGGCGACACGTAATGCAACTTACTGTAAAATAGTACGAATAATTAAGCTTTCACACACCCCACCTCAAAATCCTCAAAATCTAACAAAAATAGAATTACATTAGTAAACAATAATGATAGTATAACAATACTTAGTAAACTAACTGTCGTATAAAACCCGATGACGTTATAGACTACAACTGGTGTGCATTTCTATGTTTGGTTATCGCATCTTATAAAATCACGAACAGGAATATGGAGAAGCGGCGCGCATCCCTTAATTAATTATGCTAATGTATTTATAGAGCTGAATGAAATTCGGAGCCCAGAGCAACAATAACTTCCGGGCCGTACACGATTGGATGAGTTCTAACATTTAATTGCTTTGTGTATTTAATTTGCTAATCACATCTCTCAACAAGGCAAAATACAATTGTGTTTTAAGGTAACAATATTGCACAGGGGATGATTAGATGCCCTCTCAAACCTGCTTCCGTCAAATTTGGAATCGCTATCGTGATGCAAGGAAAACAACAACAGCAAACAGTCTACCCAGCATGTCGGGTATATACATATACATTTATATATTATGCATAAAATACCAGTCAAAAGTTTGGACACGCCTCCTTTTTGTCCACTCGTTGGTTCCATTTTCTGTAAAGATGGACTTTGTAGTTCTACAGTTCCACTCTGTAGTTCATCCGTTTGTGTTCTACCGTACATACTGTGTATTCTGTTCTCTGATGGTCAGGACCCCAATAGTATCACCACAGAGCAGGGATAATTGGGTTTGGTGGGTGCATTATTCCTATCCCAGCAGTGTGACTGAGGTGCTGCACTAAAACCCCCTCAGCGCATCAGTGTCACTGCAGAACTGACCATCAACAATCCACCACCCAAATGATACCTGCCCTAACTAACAGAGAACAGAGAACCAACAGGGAACTAACAAAAACAAAGAACACAGATGGACTACAGTCTGGAATTATAAAACTACAAAGTCCATCTATAAGTGGTAGTGGAGAAAACAGACGGTGGTGCAAGAAGGGGGCGTGGACAAACTTTTGACTGGTAATGCATAAATATGTATATATTATGACCATAAACTAGAAATGAAAGATGAATTGATAAAGCCATAAAGTATATTTTTAAAATACACTTATGTTAAGCTGACATGCGTGACACCTTGCTCTCGTTCGCTAACATTTTCAAATCCTATGTACTTATTTTATTTTATTCACTTATTAACAAACTTACGTCGTCGTTAAACATAGGATCAGTAAAATAAAATATGGATGTATGGCACTGAAACTGTCAACGATGTGTTGATGACTTTAAACAATATAACACAACTTTTCATTGCCTTGCACTAAAGAATCGTAGACAAACGTAGACAAATTTATTTTAATAAAAACACCTAACAATTTGTATGGATGTAGACGAAAAAAAATCCTTAGCAATTTTAATAAAATGCCATTTAATTGTATAGCCGAACGTTTAGTTAGTTGGTATAAAATTTGATTTGGTTGGTCGTTTGTTTTTAATAGTTCATCTTGATAACTCAAATCTTTTGCTCGTTATGCAGCTACCCTCCGAAAAAGTCCAGACCTTATTTACGTTTATTTCAGAGTTTTGAAGAGCGGAACGAGGCTGCCGATAACTGGGTTAAATGTCAATTCTCTCATAAGCTTTAAAAAATAGTTTATAATGAAAAGGGCGGCATGTGATTTGTGGGTCAGGGCCTTTAGGCCATCGCGTCAATATGATGCTCCCTTGATTTGCGCCCCCTGGCGAAACGCACAGTAAAACTGTCTAAAAAAAGAATATGTGCGTCTATGTTACAGTAAATGTTTAAATGTTCAAATAAAATAGTCACGTTAAAGCCGACATTGGTTTAACTTGCAAATACGGGACATAAAAATTCCCTTCACAGAAAATGCAGAGACAACAAAAATTTTAAAGACCCCTTTCCTCATGAAGTGCTTTATTTTAAAGATGACTTGTACATCAAAATGATGTATAAATGAACACAAAAAACGACTAATTTACATAAAAATAAAGCTAAATATGCGAGTTAAATACAAACGCGTTCACTTTGCGACATTTATATTAATACCCGATAACATCAATGATGATCTAACGTAAACCACTGACTTACACTGTATTTAAATGTCCTTTGATCTCTGACATGCTTTACATCGAGTAAATGTAAAACAGGTCAAGCTTTTGAATCACAAACTCTTTTACAAATAATAAATAAATATAATTTCTACATTTCTTTATTTAAATGATTAAATAATATTACCTATTGCAATTAACTCTAGAGGCGAACGGAGTGTAGATCAGATTTAGATTAACAAACGCTCAAAACTGTTGAAATGACGTCATAAACAGTAGCCTAATTTTCGTTGTTCTTTGGTCAGCTTATTGGGATAATCGTTCAAAGCGTTATGCGTTCGTAATGTTTTTTGGTAAACTAATTAAATCTGGGTCACGTTAGTTTTGCATGTTTTTTCCTGACGCACACAATGCCGCAGTCTCCGTTGCAGACGTCGCGCAGTCCGTTTGATTGCAGTTCGCATCGAAACCGAAGTCACGATAACAGTTTGCGTCAAATCGGGAAAAACTGCGAATCCAATTCGGCCGAGAATCCCTATGCTAATTGGCTTGGCACGTCATTTTCCACGTGCTCTCCCAAATCGACCAATCAGGTGGATGGAAACCCGCGCTCGCGGCCGGGTTGGCTCGCGGTGCCGGCAGCAGCGTCGCTCTGTGATTGGTTGGCCGCTGGTTTGATTGACAGGCTGGAGTGGTAGAATCGGAACGTCGCGGCGCGGGCGCTGTACACAGCAGAGAGGCGCAGCGGCTCAGACGGACGGACCGACTCGGACTCACTGACTCACTGACTCACGGTTTTAAATTGTTGAGTGTTTGTTGAGTGTTTGATGAGTGTTGCAACGCTCCTGCCACCGGAAGGAAAATCCCGTCCATCGCCTGTTTTTTGTTAAAGTTTTGGAGGCGTCGTCGCGTCACGTGGGTCTGAGGGATGCTCCGTCATGGCAACGGAACGGACGATTTTGGGACGTGCGTCATAACATGAGCCGCGTGCCTGCTGGATCTGCCGCCGCGGCGTTTCCAAACAGCGATGTGAGCGCGACGCCGAACGCGACTCCCAATTTAACATGAACTTCAAAAACGCCTGAGTAAGGAATTCTACAGAGTTTTTTATTTTATTTGTTTTTTTATTTAAAAAGAGCCATTTTTTATTGGACTAATCTTTAACTTATGGCAAAAAACTTGATATCTTATTTTTTTTCTCAAGCACGTCATGGATCGCCATTGGATTTGGTTTTGTCAGTCGCATGCCCTAGAATAACATTTCCTTCCCGAGTACGTAAATTATTCCCTGAAATATTTTAATAGTTATTTTTACTAAATTATTTATTGGACATATTTTGACCCAAATAATTTTTTGTAAAGAATTTTGGTTTCTGTAAAATGTTGAGCTACTTATTTTAAAGACCCAAACTGTTTTTGGGGAGCAATCACGTCGTGAATCCAGGAGCCTTCCATCAGATCAATGGAAATTCACTGCAAGCACGATCCGTTCGCCGCTATGCACAGTAAGTTGGTTTTTTATTAAAATCCTCCACCTGTTAATAACGAGCCGCATAAACGCGTCAGTGACACCTTTTTGCATATCACGGTGCATATCTAATTAAGCGTTTAGGAAACATCTGAGGAAAAGTGCTAAGTATTTTATTGTAATCAATTTACAATGACATAATCCATCGTAAACTCACCTCCTCGTTGCACTATATTGACTAATTCATGGGAATTTTGCTGGACACTTCCAATTAAATTTATGTTAAGTGAAATAACTGCTGGGTTGCTCGGATGGTTCTTTCGTAAGTACAATGTTTTTTTTTATAGAACCATAAACATTTAAGGAATAATATATATGCTTAAAAAGTTCCTTATTTGATGGAATACCGTAGATTTATGTAGAATATGTAGAATATGTTGTATAAATCAATAAATATGGTCCTTCCATTGTTCGGACTTTCATTTTGTAATAATAGATTGTTGATGCCATATAGGCCCTTTTTATAAGCTGATATACAGACCCATAATGCAGTAAACTGTAAAGCCGTGTCACCAAGCAAAGAAAACGTTATCATGGGTGTTATGGTTCTATATCGTCTTTTTAAAAGACTCTATAAAAAAACTAATTTTTTTAAAAGAGCTGAAGTGTAAACTTAAGAGGAAGCGGAGTGGATGGTTAAAAAAAAGTTAAAAAGATGTTTTTGGAGGTTTGGTGGATCGTGTTTGAGAAAAAGACGAGAAACCAGAGCAGATTATATTATCATATTGTCTTCCCAGAGTTTGAAACATCATTTAAAATTTTGGTTTTCTATAAAATTATACAGGTTTCAAAAACAAAGCAATTTTGTCCAAAACGATGTTTACTCAAATTATATCACCACCTGACTCCCCGAGTGTGAAATACCACACGGCTTGTGTTCAGTACACTGGTTTTTGTTGTGACAATAAGAAAACGTTAAATCAATGCTGTTTTTATAAAGGAGCACGTGGCAGTAATGGCTACATTCTTAAGAACGGGTTTGATTTTTTGTGTTATTGGGTTTTTAATATTTGCAAACGTACGTTCGTTTAGTTTTTTTTAAGAACATTTCACTTTAGGGGGTGCATCGGTGTAAATTGTTGGTTGTTTCCTTATTTCTGACAGTTTATACAGAATGAACTTATACAGGAGTTTAATCCAGATTAAAAAAAAGCATGTAATTAATAATAATTTATTATAAAGTTAAAAAGCGGGCGACTTGGTGAAGTTGTTAATGGTGTAAAAAAGAATCTTGGACAGATAACATGATTTTGTTCAGTTGTTTAGTTAGATTTTCAGTTATTTTTCTATTTTGGAAAAGCATTAAATAACTCAGCACATTAAATAATGATTATAACATTATTTTATTCAAATAATACCGTAACGTGATCGTATGAGAAACGGTTTGTTGTGACATCTCTCATCTCTCTCTCTCTCGCTCTCTCTCTCTCATCTCTCTCTCTCTCTCTCTCTCTCTCTCTCTCTCACTCACACACACTCTCCAGTTTAATAAAGCATTCTCACTCTTAACACACTTGCGCGGTTTGCTGAATGAAGCGCGAATTTAACGCATTTCAGGACCGGAACGAATCGCGTTTCCTTTCCGTCACACATCCAGAAAGCTATCACCCAACCACCACCCACCCACCCACCCACCCACCCACACACACACACACACACACACACACGCACACACTCACACACACACATTTGCATATCAAGGCAGCAAATCCGTCATCCGCGGCATTAAGAAAACACGATTTTCTCATATTATTTGGTTGTTTTATCAGAAACCAATAGATTTCGAGAAGGAAATCTCCCTCAAACCATTTCATTTATTATTAGAACGAGTGAATTGTTCTTCACACAAATAGAACCCAACAGACAACGTGTATTTAATTTGAAAACGCGCGGAGAAAAGCTTTTTAAAAGCATCTTTATTTGATTTATTTGGATTGAAACAGAGAAAACCAACGAAGACTTTAATAAAAAGGAGTGATCGCATTTAGACCAAAGTCTTCGGATCGTATGAATCGATAATAAAGGTCCTAGATGTTTTAAATCTGGTATTTTAGTATTTTAATATTTCGAGTTTTAGTATCCAGGTTTAAATCCATAAAACTTGATGATTCCTGTTGAACTGAACGAATAACAGCCGACATGGGTGCGAATGTTCGGACAACCTCCACAACCCTTCAGCTGCCCTTCATACCTTTGTACATATACTAGTTTAAAGCATTTTTTAAATGATTATTTTTACATTTCCTTGGTTATTCGGTTATTGTTTCATCATTGACGTTTCATCATTGTGTGACCAAAAAACAGAGTCAGCAATCATTAAATAATCCCACCTGGATGTTTTTTTTAAACTCCAACAAATATATATATATAATTTATTATATTTTGTATTTTTGTGGCTTTTCTGGGACTGTGTAGCCAATCAAGAAATTTTCTAATTCTAAAAAAAGCTGCCGCTGCTGCCGCTGATGATGATGATGCCATCAGTGGCATCTTGGGTCTGGCAACATGTGCGCTCGCAGATGTGCGAATTCTGTCAAAAGCCCACATGGTCTGATCGCTGTTTTCTCGCCTGATGTAGCGTCACAATCGTTCGTTCTCTTCTTTGTCCGCAGTTTACCTCAGAGGAAGTTCTGTCTGATCTGCTGAATCATTTTGATGCGTATGCAGCTTCGTAAGCAAATACAATTCATCTCAATCTACGTACTTAAGTACGAATTATGGATTACGTCCGTAAAACAAGCTTCAAATCGCCGACCACCGAAACCTGAACCGAGTCGGATTCACGAATATGGCATTTTTTTCCAACAAGGTTTGTTATCATGTTGAAATACAAATTTAACAGGGTCATTTTGAACGTCCCGTTGGCCTGAACGTGGGGTCTCACGTGTTCGTTTCCCAAAATGCAGTAATGATGCAGAACGGCACAAGCACGCTGGCTTACTATGACATCACAGCTCTTTATTTTATAACTAAATTATACTCACAAATCTAAGTATAATGTTGGTGCAGTTTGGTTTCCAATTGGTGGCATTTATCTGAAATAAAAAAAAGCCCCCTTCTCCCC